>JAODUK010048085.1:0-19534 GCA_027564635.1 Typhlichthys eigenmanni
GGGGGCACTTCTTAAACTCTTACGATTATATCGTTTTGAATCTCTTTGAAACACTAGTCGCCAATACACTGTTATAAAACACATGACAAAAAGAAAGCAAATAAAGAATAAATACAATAAAGTATATATACAAATCCCCCGCATGCAACAACCCTAGGCTTAGACAAGTACAGTTCACCTCCCAATGGTATGTGATTAAACCTTTACGACAGTGTGCTCATATAACTGTCAAAGGTGTAGACTTGTGTGCAACAACAGTGTGATTTCTATGTCTAACATCTCACCATTTGTCCCTGATAAAAAGTTGGCAATGCAATCCATTACTGTAGTTGAATCTGCAGAAAGCACTTTGGGAGAGCATAGCATTGTGCATTGAAGGACAGAATAAAGAAGTGACTTCACTTCTATCCAGTACGAACAAGCTAAAACATTTGCACCATCAAATCCAAGGTCTTATTTAACTAAAAACAAGTAAAATCGAGGCAAGTATATTTCAGACGGCCGCGGGCATGAGCCAACACCATAGGCCAATACCAGTATGGAAAAAGTATGCAACACTCCTGTAGGGGATGTTGCACATTGTGCATTACCGCCACCTACTGTCTGCATTGTGCATTACCGCCACCTACTGTCTACATGGTGCATTACCACCAGCTACTGTCTACATGGTGCATTACCACCAGCTACTTTCTACATGGTGCATTACCGCCACCTACTGTCTACAACAGGGTTCCCCAATCCTGGTCCTAGAGGGCCACTGCCCTGCATGTTTTAGATGTCTCCCTGCTCCAACACAGCTGATTCAAATAAAAGGGTAATTATAACAAGCTATTAATTCGTATAGTGTTCATTACCCACTTAAGCATTTAATTAAAAACTCCAATTGGATTGTGACACATCACGTCATTCTGTCATGAATCAATCAATTCACACAAGTCACAACCAACCACTTAGCTGCTAGCTAGCTTGATATATTAACTAGTGAAGTGACTGCAGTGAGCAAGCCTGGAGAAATACCTATGTCAGACAAAAGCAAGTGAAGATAAGATAAAACTAGCTGAATTGAGAAAATATGATTTTCAAATACTTTTCATGGCATCTACGAATATATGGTAGGAAGCATATCAAAGTCCTTATAGTTTAAGAATGTAGCACGCGCGCCTTTTAACAGTCAGTTAGCGACATTTGCTCATAGTGGCCGGTCCTTCTACACGTGCTCTGGCAAAAAGTGACTCTGTGAAGCTTTAAGACCTAAAGCCCTGCAGTCTGTGCTGAGCAGTGTGATTCCATTCCTCCGGTAGCTTTATCACCACACACCAACAAACACCTCATCACCCGTGTGAGGTGCTTTGGAGCTGACAGACCTTGACCGTACCATGGGCAATACGGGGGAGCGGCCTGAGGGTCGTACCAAGAGGGAGGGGAGGGAGGTGGCGGAGAAGAGGCGGCCTGGGGCGATCCACTGTCCACACAGTTGTAATGACAGAGCAGTGTTAGAACTGGTTTGCTACCTGCTCCTCTTCCTTAGAACTCTCTGCTCTTGTCAATGGTTACCCTCACATTATGGAAGAAAATAGTGCCGATGCAAAGAAATCCACTGAGCTAATGCAAAAGCCTCTAAAGTCTGCAGTTGTTATACTAATCCTACATATTACCTTTCATGAGCAACACATTAAGGGCTGCTTAATAATTTCATAGAATATTAGCGCTGGCCCTTGATTCGGCTACGGAGGAGCTCACCTTGCCAGAAAGACGAGCAGAAGACTGGAGGAGTTGCAGAGAGGACATACAGTAAGGACGGAGGGACACACACACAAGGGAAGGAAGCAAGGGGTTAGCAGCACACACACACAGGACATCCTGGTTATTAGGGTTGTTGTGCATCTGCAACAATGCAAACCACCTGGCTGTAACATTAGGCAGCTAAATCCATGAGAGCAGCAGACAAGGTGAACGCATGTGATTGTAGTGACGGTACGTGGCTCTGAAGGACACATTGTGATACAAACGTATGCATGCTAGTCTGCTACAGGATGGTAGCAGAAATAGTACGATGTCAGGAAATGTATATGATATGACCAAAGTCAAACAGTCAAGTGTTGAATCCAGTGTGACAAGCAGCCATCATGGTGAAATCATACGTGCTAATGTTAAATATCTCTACCTTTTTTAGGTTGGAAGGGGTCTGTAAAAAACAAAAACCCATTCAGAAGACAACGACAATAGGTCAAAAGATCACAGGGAAAACAGCTTCAGCTCACAGCCGATGAGATGAAGACAAAAAGAGAAGCTAAGGCCAGAGGCTTGGGAGAAAGGACCAAAGTACCCATTTGATAAAAAAGAAAACATGTATCATCCATTTTCTACCTTGATTCATTTGTTACACCCTCTATATTGACAGAACATATGATTTATTATACCTTACCTGTTTTGTTGTTTTTGGAGTCTCAGGAACCTCTGAAGAAGAAACAAAAAAGAAAACATAAATGTTTACATGTAGTGTTTTTTTATTTTAAGCATTCAAATTGCACTTGTACTTTTGTAGTCCCCTTGGAGAAAATAATGTATGCAATATAACAATATGAAGTGCTATGGTAAGTCCACCTTTCTGGGTATTTCTGGGTATTTTGGACGTGCCCGACTCAGGAGTGTCAGGTGAGGTGGCACTGGAGCCACCTTCCACCAGCTGGATCTGTGGAGAGACAAAGAGAGGGATGTGACCACGACCACCCAAATGACCCTGGAATAATGAATGGAACTAGCCAGGAGGTTAATTCGTATTGATTGAAATACTGTGTGTGTATGTATGTATACACACACACACTATATTGCCAAAGGTTAAGTGACGCTCTATTTCATCCCAAAGGTGTTCTATCAGGTTGAGGTCAGGACTCTGTGCAGGCCAGTCAAGTTCCTCCACACCAAACTAGCTCATCCATGTCTTTATGGACCTAGCTTTGTGCACTGGTGCGCAGTCATGTTGGAACAGGAAGGGGCCATCCCCAAACTATTTCCACAAAGTTGGGAGCATAAAATTGTCCAAAATGTATTGGTATGATGAAGCAGGAACAGTTCCTTTCACTGGAACCAAGGGGCCAAGCCCAACTTCTGAAAAACAACCCCACACCAAACTTTACACTTGGCACAATACAGTCAGGCAAGTACCATTCTCCAGGCAACCGCTAAACCCAGACTCGTCCATCGGAGAGAAGTGTGATTCGTCACTCCAGAGAACATGTCTCCACTGCTCTAGTGTCCAGTGGCGGCATGTGTTACACCACTGCATCGCAACGCTTTGAACTTGGTGATGTAAGGCTTGGATGCAGCTGCTCGGCCATAAAAAAAATATTCCACGAAGCTCTCTACGCACTGTTCTTGAGCTAATACGAAGCAGAAAAAAGTTGCAGACTTCTGTGCACTGTGCCATTTTATGTGGCCTACCACTTTCTTGCCGAGTTTCTGTTGTTCCCAATCACTTCCACTGTGTTTTAACACCACTAACAGTTGACTGTGGAATATTTAGTAGTGAGGACATTTCACGAATGGACTTATTGCACAGGTGGCAACCTATCACAGTACCACGCTTGCATTAAGTGAGCTCCTGAGAGCGACCCATTCTTTCACAAAAGTTGTAGATGCAGTCTGCATGCCTAGGTGCTTGATTTTATACACCTGTACCCATGGAAGTAATTGGAACACCTGAATTCAGTGATTCGGAGGAGTGTCCCAATACTTTTGGCAATAAGGTCTATATGGTAGTGAAGAAATTAAGAGACCACTGCACCAGTGTCTCAGATTTGTACTATTTATATGTTTGTTTTATTTTGATCGGTGGATGGTTTTGCGTGGACCCTTTGCAGGATTATAAATTGAGGAATGGACACATTCTGATTTAATGACGGCTTTCAACTTAAAAAGGTATGAGACACTTACGAGACACCTTTGTTAACATGCCGGTTAATCTGAATTAGGTAATCAATTTGATGTTAAAATGTTCTGAAGAATCATCTGATAAAACGTGCAGCGTGTCTACTTTGACAAGTTTAAATCATAGGCATATGGGTTAGGGTTAAGGTTTTAACATGTTTATATGCGCAACTCCATGCACGGGTGCGACAGTAGGCCTACACAGAAACACATTGCACAGTTAATATATAAATTAAACTAAGCTTTGATGCAAGTAATTTGCATCGAGAATATTTTGTAATCGAGTTAGTCGATAAATCGTTTCAGCCCTAACATATATACTGTATATATGTGTGTGTGTGTGTTTTCATTATTTGTTCCTCCTCATTCCTCAATATTCTCATAAATATTCCAAGTGAGAGACATTGGTTCGTCTCCTAGCACCCAGAACATGGGTCATGGTTACACCAGCAAGACATTCACTTTTG
This sequence comes from Typhlichthys eigenmanni, assembly GCA_027564635.1. Taxonomy (NCBI): domain Eukaryota; kingdom Metazoa; phylum Chordata; class Actinopteri; order Percopsiformes; family Amblyopsidae; genus Typhlichthys; species Typhlichthys eigenmanni. The sequence goes on from JAODUK010048085.1 coordinate 4,395, forward strand.
TTACCTGGGACTGCCGGACAAATATCCCATGGTTCTCCTCGCAGGTGAAGTAGCGTTTCCCCTGGACGGTGCCATCATTCTTGCCCTTGGGCTCGTCCAGGATGACGCCCACCCATTTCCCTGAGGCAAAGAGGGTGGCACCCACGTAGGCTACAGTGCCACGGTGGCCTTTACCTATAACTTCCACTATAGAGCCCACCTAGGCAAAAGGTCATGTCAAGAACAAAGTCAATAGAATCCGTTTCTCTTATACAGCAGACACGAATAGCTACAGTAGCCTACTTTGTGCTGTAAGGTCCAACACAGCCAATTACCATAGCTGTAGCAGAGCCAAGCAGCAGTAAACAGCTTTCATAGGAGGTGCTCTTTAACACATACCTCAATGTTGCAATATAATCTCCAATTCTTACAGTGTAGATGTTTTAAGTTGTACAACAATGAGTCTTCCAAATAGTCCTACCTTTGCAGGTTTACTGCTCTCCACACCTGCACTGCTCATTTTACTGATCAATGAGCTGGTCAGCTGAAAGTAGGGGGCACAATGACACTTGAAACATCAAACCTTTCATGTTCAGTAGACATGTAAATAGTTGTGCGTAGCCTAATAAAGTATAATGTGCTATGTTTTGATAACTTGTATTAAGGCCTCATGGGTTTAACTTGACATGTCCAGCAATTAAAAGACCATTTTAACTTCTTGTAGAGTCAGTTCTGAGAACTCCATGCCCCACTATTATGTTGGGCCTAACAAGGTCATGTAAAGCAATGGGAGTCAATAACAGCAATGATAGGAAAGCCCTTTGGCCACGCCAACATCACACAAGGCAGTAGCACAACGCCTTGCAAACAAGTCTTCTCCGTACAAATAGGTTTATTCAGCATTATAAATAAGATTAACATTCTAATACCAACATCATAACTTTAACAAATTGCATGCCCTAGTGACTCACCAAGGTAGTATAGGAATGCCACCTACCCATCCAGAATAAAGATTATAAACCAGTTGCTAATTTCTCATCTCTCCTTCTGAGAGGGGAGGGATTTTTAATGCATCACAAAACATCATGAAAGTTTAACTATCTTGTTTCAGTCTTCTAATGCAACAGCTGTCTATTAAATGCTGAATAATATAAAATACAACATAATTGACCCTTATAACAACAGTGCAACTGTATTACTTATTAACAGAGTTATATGCCTTCTGAGATATAATTAGCTATATCTGACGTTGGCTACATGGACAATGTTGTTTGTAGGAGACAATCATAGTTAGATTTTGTTGTGCATATTGTCAATAAGATATATATGGACTTACACCGGCCTTGCACCGTTGTATACATCTTTAAAATATTCTCCATCTCTCAGCTGTACCGCGATAGTACATTACACACCTCATAACACGTTTCTGTATCCCTTGCACATTTATAATTGTTCAAAGATATTCATTTTATTCTAGGTGACGTGTAAGATTATTTGGTAAACCCAAACAATCAAAACAATAAAAGCATCACTTACATATGTATGCTGCTGTCTTATTCAAATGTTTTGTGTCTTTGTATTTCTGTATGTCTAATTTCTAAAATGTCATAGAGTGTCTTGAAAGGCGTCCTAATATAAAATGTATTAGTTATCACATAAGCATCGCTAACAAACTAGGTTAAGGTACAGTACAGTACTCGTTCATTCCTCACTCTCAGCTGTTTTTATAACACTATAATTGTATTCGAATTACAAATAATAAAAATAATAAGAATGACCTAACTGAGTGGGATTCATTTGATTTGATTTAGTCATAACTGATATAGAAAATGGTTTAGCAACTAGCATAACGGTACCGTAGCTACCTTATCTATGTGGACATGCAAGATACTGTACATAAACATGTGTTACTGTAGTCGTTAACTGTGGAAACTAGATTGGCGTTGTTCTTTACCTGAGCATACAAATGACAAATTTCTCAAAATGTGGAGATAAACAACGTTCAACTGGGCTTGGAAGACCAAAAACACTGGACGAAAAATATTTTGGTCTTCCGTCTTCGTCACCTCTTCTTCGTATATTTTCCAGCAAACCAGGCTCTACAAATGTGCATTGCTGCCGCTTATCGGTATTTCCTGGTACCGGTAATTGATAGTTCATCATGCGATATGTAGGTTATTTTCTTTTTTAATATATCCAGAAAGATCACATGGAAATATAATTTTGCCTGAAAGGTAAATACGTATGTATTATCAGTCGGATATCTCCACAGGCCTATCACATATGCAATAATTGTTAACTCAATTTGCTCTAAATTATCTGATATTGATTTTAACAATTTTTAAATGTCCTTCTTCATGGAGAAAATTGGGCCTTCTTGCAGTCTGAGTTCAGGACTGGCGATATATCACATTTACTCATCTTGTCTCTTCTATTTTCATCTCAGCACGTCTCTCCTCTCATGCAAATTCTCTTCCATATCTTATAGTCCTCCTTCCTTATATTTCCTCAACATGAAAGTAGTATTTCAGCATCAGTTGCTACTGGGATATTTTAATTTAAATGTGCGATTTTAGGATCTGATACTGTATGTCCATACCATTCCTGACCACCAGGAGCCAGTCAAACATTATATTTTGGCCGTGGGCAGTGCGCATTGGTGCGCCGTGCAATTTGCATAATCCACAATGTTATGGAATAAAAAGTACGTCTCCTAATTTAACACATCACATTTTAAACTCTTTAATGTGATTGCCAGAATTGTTTCAGATTATTGGATACATTGGAGATTGTTTTGGCCTAATCAAAACAAATTAAATAAAAAAGCCGGAACAGGTTCAGGTGAAATGTTAACGTCAATAACAGCAGGTAGACCTATAAAGGAGATTGATTATAATTATTATATTAACCGGGGAGTTATTATATTAACCGGGGAGTTATTTTGAGTTACGCGGCGCCTGCGTCTTGACATGGTATTAGCCAGATACGACGACCAATCAGATCCGATTGGAGTAGGCCGCCGGCTGTCTGGGACGGTCGGGAAGTTACAGTAGAAGGGACTCGGGTGACAGCCGGAGCGACACACTGACAACATTGGAAGTGGCTGGAACGCGGCAGGACTTTCGATTTCACCACCTCCAGGCTGTGTTGGTTGATTTATGTTTTAATGGTTGTTATTCTATTCGTTTTTATAAATGTAACCTGGGTTTAACTATTTATTTAGTCAAAGTTTAGATGTTAGTTTTTTTAGTTATATTGCTTTATGTGGTGGCTGATAGCTTGGGATAACGTTGTGCGGGATAGCAAAACGCCTATTGAACTGTGTGACCGGATCTGATCCTTGGTCTGGAACAGTCAGTCACGATTGCAAAAATAAAATACAAAGTTTAAAGCAGTTTTGTTAAAATAAAGAAGATATATTAACTTTAAGAAGCCTTTTACCCACACAGGGCGTGGAAATGTAGTCTGAAAGCGTGTGACCCATATTACGTCACGCTGTTGTCTGTGCATTCCTGTGAGCACACAGGATTTGAACACTGTAGCCTAGTGTTATGAATCCAAAGCAATTATTTAAGTTACGTATTTGACCAGTTTATATGTTATTTGACCACTTCAGTTGAGAATTGAATTTAGACCGAAACTGAATTAATGCAATTTAGTGCATATTTGTAGAGTTAGGCTGTTGTTAAGGGCACATAACATGCTAATAAATTAGTGTGTCTCTGAGAAAGAGAATTAATAAATTAATAAAGACAAGTACACAGCTGTAGCCTACTGTATATCATTCATGTTGATATGTAGGCTACATAGGTGCTCTATACATTAATAAGCAATAATTGTGATTGTTTAACTACCATTTGCTTTCTCCTCTTGAAAATGATTATGAATATTCAACCCACATTTCTTATTTTAATTTCACTTATAAATTATAAATTATAAAAGTAAACAACATGTGAAATTGGCTACATTTATTCTGTATAACAGGTTCAGCAAGCAAGCAAGAGTGGTATACTATGCCTACTGTTATTGCATATTGGATCCTAGATGCTTGGCATATAGACACTTATACACATTTGATATACACTCTTTCAATACATTGAATATCTAGTAAAACTATAGCTGTTCTCGTGTTTATTATTTTGAATACACACTGGGGTATCATATATCATGTATATGATGACATATGTAGAAATGATGATGACTGAGGAAATGATTTTAGATGCATTAATTGGTATTCAACCAACCTTTAGGAGATGCAGCATCTACATATTACCTCCGAGCATGTAGTAACTTGAGGCATGTGTGTGTGTGTGTGTTAGATGGCTGACCCAGAGTTGGTGAAGAAAACGCTCAGGGCTGTTCTCCAGGCTAACCATGCCGGCGTATCACTGTCCCAGCTGCAGGCTGAGTACAAAGAGCTGACAGGGGAGCAGATACCACACAAGCAGATGGGACACAACAGCCTGGATGCACTGCTAGCCAGCATGCCCTCCATAATCCAAGTGGAGCACACTCGCTCTGGAGAGGTGGGTGGCTGGCTAGCTAGGGGAGTCAGGCTGGGAGAACCCAGAGGCATCCTTACCTCACTTTAACCACATGCTGATGTTCTGGGGGGATATTTGGTTTTCACATGGCTATTGAGTTAAATTAATTCATGGTAATGAATTCATGTTAATTTCAAGTGTTGCTGTGTAGCCAGTGCACACACACTGACAGAAACATATTCATTCATTATCATTATTATTATTATTATTATTATTATTATTATTATTATTATTAATATTAATAATAATAATAATAATAATAATAAAATACATTTTATTTCAGGACGCCTTTAAAAATACTCAAGGACATCTTACATTGTAAATAGGCAAATATAAAGATGTATATAAAACGTTAGGCTGATATATGCTGATATATTGACTAAGGCGGGGATATACATTTTAGAAACAAGATACATTTAACTTGAAAATAAATATAAAATAACAAATACAATAGTATATGCTTGTTGTTGAGTCAAGTGACAGTGGAACACATGGTTTAATGTTATGGGCAACATTGAAGAGATGTGTTTTGAGGAGTTTAGTGAATGAGTTGACTGTGGTAGCATGTCGTATGTGCAGGGTAGGGCGTTTCAGAGTCTGGGGCAGAGCAGCTGAAGGCACAAGCCCCCATGGTGGAGAGGTGGAATGGGGAGGTGACAAGAAGCCCTTTAGAAGAGGAGGAGAGATTGGGAGGGAGTATATAGCAGGAGAATGTCAGAGAGGTACAGTAGGAGGTGACATAATAATGACATTTATAATAGAGATCAAAGAGGAAACATTAGTGGCCAAAAAGAATGCCTCCTCGATAGCTTGGAATTACTGTTGTACCTGTCCGATATGTCATTTGAAAATGTGTTGTTTTGATATGTTATGAATATATTTTGATGCATTTTCCCCATAACCTTTGTGTTTTTACTTATTTTTTTTTTACTTACTTAAAAATATCTAAAAGAATATCGATATTGCAATTTTCATCCCATTTTATCAATATTGTTCACTCCTAGTTGACAGAATCACATAGTATGTCATTAAGTGTGCTATGATGACCCAATATAATAATAATTGGGTCATCATAATAGCAATAACATCTATAGCAATAGTATATTTTGTGACAATACAAACAAGATTTGAGGCAAATTATATTCAGTTCATGTCAAATTGTTAGTCTAGCACCTGTCATCCACAAAAACATGTAATTTACTTTGTTTTGTCTATGCCTGCTTATAACTCTCCTTCTTCTCTCTCTCTCTCTCTCTCTCTCTCTCTCTCTCTCTCTTTCTCTCTCTCTCTCTCTCTCTCTCTCTCTCTCTCTGTCTCTCCCCCTCTCTCTCTCCAATTCATTCTCAACTGCATCATTCTCCAGACGGTGTACCTTGCCTCGGTGGTCAATGAGGCTGCCCATGTAGCCAAGATAGTTGCCCGCCAGCATACCTCTAAGAAGACAGGCCGACTACAGTTAGTTAACACACAGATGAGAGTGAAGCCATTCGCCCCACTCGTTTTCAGTGGTAAGTCTGTGTGAGCTGTCATTCATTGGCACATTCCTTAGTCTTTATGGTAATAATTCTATACACAAGAAACATCGTATTATTAGATTATGTTGTCTAATTTCTTGATGCACATTATGTTTTACACATTACTGTGGCTGTACATTGTATTTTGTTATTGGCCACAAGGAGTCGTGCATGCAGTCCATGCGTAACACATGCATAATATGCACTACACCAACATGTGCTTTGTTTATTGGAAGCCTTTTTAGCGTGCAGATGCGTCAGCAGCAAAACTGTTTGTCGTGATGCTTTAACGGTTTTACAGACTAAAGGCCAATTATGCCCGCTGGCGTCGACTGAAGCACGTTGACCCCAATATTTAGAACACAGGTCTATTTCTTGAACATCAAATCTATACTTTTTAATCTTTTCGGATTTTAGAGCTCATTTTAGAGCTCTTTGGCTGTAAGCCCGGTGCCCTTTACTAGTTAGTTACTTTATTTTCGAGTGGTGCTTGCATTGGAATGCATTTGTGAGTTTAAATCTGTAGGCTTCTGTAGAGTGGAAGTTGGTTTGGCAGGTTCTCAGTACAACAGTTTTTCTGGTGTTTTGGGGTGAATTTACTTAGTTTCAGGCCATGCATGGTCGATTTAGCTGTCTGGCCACTGTCTACTGTAAGTCAGCTTCCACGGCATATTATATCTCACATTGTTCCAGTTTTGCTTCCATTGAAGTGCATGCTCCATCTGGATATTATTCCAGTATCTTTGGGCTGTGTTGTGTATGTAGACAAATGTTTGTATTAGAATGCAGAGTTTTAGTTTGAATCTTTAAGGCTCCTGTAGAATGACAGTTGACTCTTCAGTTGGTTGTGCAGTTGGCTACTGGTACACAGTGAGCTGCATGTTGCCTACTGCCCTTCTAGCAGGACAGGACAGATTTGCCTGTACTGGTAAGTTATTTTATATTGTGTTTATCGCATAGCATATTGTGATGGATTTTACTGTAAGTTTAGCTGATTAGACACACTAAAGTGATTCTGGTTTTGTTAATACCTGCATTTGCTGTAGGACAGTATGTTCAGTTATAGGTGCATACCATACTACAGTTACTCTATTGCTTTATTATTTATTATTTATTTGTATTACTATTATAATATATAAATATGTAATATGCAGACACATTGCAGCTATTTGTTTTTATTTGCTTCTCTGAGGAATGGTACTGTGCTGTGCAATATTCTAATCTAGACTGGTTCCTGGTACCAACAGGCATTAGTTGTACTGTACTCAGTAGTTCTCAAAGTGGGGTTCGGGACCCCCCGGGGGTCACGAGACACAGCTGAGGGGGTCACAAGGTGAATTTAAATAACATTTAAAAATGATTAGGAATAGCGTCATTTAGCTATATATATATATTGATGCGTTCTGCTACTGGCCTATATATTAAAACACTACTATGGCTGTTCTACCTTTGGGGATAGCGGGGGTTGCGGGTGTTATTCTGGAGGTGGTGACACACACTCAAGCTCGTATGCAGTTCATCGTGTCTAGTCACAGCTGACTATGTTCAGTATTTTGTGAGAGAGGGAGAGAGAGCAACGATGGCTGGCTGTTTTGGTAGGACGATGAGATGTGGAGCGTGAGACAACTTAGACGAGAGGAGAGGAAGATGAGTTGTGGCTCGTTGGGAAGGAAAGGACGTGGAGAGCTTTAGGCGGGTTTGACATGAAAAGGTGGAGAAACGATTAAGAGTAAAACGAAAGACAGAAAATAGAGGCGGGGCAGTGAGTAAGTCTTTTATCGAGAAGAGAGAGACACAGAGAAAACGAAAGCCAAAGGGGGGAAGTGAGCTGCAAGCCAAGTCAAGAACGGCTGAGTCACACATCAAACTCTCTCTCTCTCTCTCTCTCTCCCCCCTCCCTCAATCCCTCCCTCCTAATCTCTTCTCTCTCGTCTGTTCCGGCTCTGTACCAGCTGGGAGATATTGATATCGTAGCAGGAACTAGCCAGTTCGTCCGTTCGCTTAGGTGACATTCTGTCTGCTCAGACAGAGAGTGTGTGTGTGTGCACTCAACATTTCTGTGAGTATGTCTGCTCTGCCCGTATACTGTATGCACCTGCAAGTGAATGTGCACTAATCTTCACTGGTATAACGGGGGTGGGGTGTGTGTGTGTGTGTGTCATAGCAACCTCGCTTGTATAATGAGCTTTAGGAGAGGAGGGTGTGTATGGGTGCGTGTAGGGCTTGCACTGGTACAACGGGAAGTTAGAAGAGGTGCGTGTTTGCATGTGCATGCGTGTTTGTGTGTTACGATGGTATCGTATTGTTGCAGTATTGTCTACCTGCAATGCTAATAATGTCAGTTCTGTCTAGGAAATGATGATCAGGATGGAATCCACCAATGTGTAAGCAATGACACCAGAGAACTAGACACAGAGCATGACTCATCTGCATGTTACAGAGGGCTTGAGTAGAAGCTGTTTCATTTAACTACAAAATAAGGTTGCACTTGAAGGAACAAGAACAGGCTATGAATACCCCAGTTCTAAGTGTTAAATTTATAAATATTTAGCCTACTTTGTAATCTTTATTAAAAGTGCTACTGGTTCTCGAATAATACATGCTTTTCACTTAAAATTATCTTACCAGATGTAAACATAACTTAATGAATCTCCTTGGGTTCAAATTGCTAATCTGTTGCGCTGTGAGTTATAGCTTTATTCCGGTGTTTACACCTCATCTCAGATCCTGCTTGATTGACATATGCCTGGCCAGTCTGCTGGGTTAGATGTGTTACACCTGTTAGTGTAGCTGACTGACATCTTCATGTTTTTTAGCTTAGCATCTGTTTGTTCCACCCAAATGTAATCTGAGATATCTGTAATCAGAAAAATGAACGCTAGTTGGTTTCCAGAGCCATGTAAAGAGAGAGTCACGCCATCTCCATTCATTCCAATGGACCGTTTTTTTTCACTACAACGAAGCCTCCCGGAGTACCCGGAAGTTAACCTAAATACTAAAAGTACCCTATAAATTCAATTTTAAATGTAAATCAGTGCATTTATTGACTACTAATTACCAAAATATGAAGTAATATATCTATCTGTATATATATTCAAATTGCCCACCAAGCACTTCCTAGAACTATTTTGCCATAGGTTTTGCCTCTCCATGAACCATGTGACCGTTGAAAAATTCGAACTTCCATTGGCGTAACTCTGTTCTTTCCATGCTTCTGGTTTCCAGGCCTTTTGACTGATTTATTAAATGTCAGTTGCTTATATAAATTATTATTTAAAAGTTAACTTATCTTAGTTTTAAAATTATTCCTTTGAACTTCGTCGTACTGTAGGCCCATTGATAAACATCAGTAGAGAACTATGTTTCTCAATAGTAAGCTATACGCACCATTATATAATGCTGGTACACCATTTGAATTAAGTCTGAACCTACTTTAGGACAGGGTCCAAGTTTGCATGGAGAGACAAAGAGAATGAGGTGTAGTTTGCCTATTGATTGTTTTAAGTGCATGCCATTGCTGTGTCAGTAGGACAGAAATAGGGGTGAGGGAGAAACTGATGCAAGGGGGTGAAGAGGGAGGAGGAAGGGGTGGACATGACTAAGGAATACAGCGGAGGAATTGTAGCACTGTAACGTTGCGGGGGGGCGAGAGCAGGCGCAGACGAAGGAGGACGGCGAGACGTGGAACTCATGAAAGAGCTTTCGCTCGACGTTGAATAATTTGGCTCCACACAGCCGAAACAAAACAACACACTGCCACAGCAGCCAAAAGGCAAACAATAACAAACAAACAATAACAAACAAACAATAACAAACAAAGAACAACAGACAAACCCCAACCTAAATACCCATACAAAACCCACAGGTGCAAACAATAAACAATTAGTGTGAATCACCCGTGAGACAGGGAGAGACAAGGAGCGCTGTCTCATTTCCCCGTATGATGTCATTCTGTGTAGTGCCTATTTGTGTGTATGTGTTGACATGGCTGATATTGGCCCTACATAGCCTCCACAATAATTCACTTTTTACTGTAACAGATTATAGTTACTGATGTACTGTAGATATTTGTATACTGATTGTTGGAATACTTGAACAGCAATCAGTATAGAAATATCGCAGACGCAAAGTAATAGTATACTTTTGCACATTGCTTTATTGCCCTTACAATTGATAGCATGCAGTGGCTATCTCATTTGAAGCTCAGCAGCTTCAAAGTACCCACATAGGTTTTATTAGTACTGTACAGTACACGCTTTAAAGCTACAATCAAGCTTTTCCATACAAATGTCAGGGTGCGTTCAGTGGCCTGAACGTTCTGAACGTTCAATGAAGTTTCTCACTGAACGACAACTTTCCTCGAAAACGTTCAAAACGTTCTTAAACTACTTTCAAAGACGTTTGCTGCGTTTAATGCGCATGACCAGTGTTACTCAGTGATGTGTAGGAAGTGTAGCTGCATATTTACCACAGGTGTTTTATAAGTATTTGTGAGTATAAGTGAGTATATAAGTCATCACTATTTATTACCAACCAAAATTTTGCTCTCCCTGCTTTCCCTCTTATATGCCATATAATTCTGATATGAAATGCATGATTTTCAAAATTAGAATATGTTGACACAACCATTATGGACATCTCCTTAAATTGGAACAGTGCGCTATGTACCGACAGAGATGGTTCTAGAGCCTCGCTGGTTCTACCATCATCTTGTGCATCTGTACTACTGAAACAACCATCTGAAGCAGTAAAACACAAGCGACCATGTTGTTGTTGTTATAAGTCATGTAAGCGTTGTTCAACCCACAGCCTATATGGACAGCCCAACTCCTCCCTGGTTTATAACCTGCTGTGCCGTTCACGTTCATTAACCGTGTAGCAAACGTTCACCATCCTGAACGCAGGGAATGTTTCATTGCCAGATAGTTGAAATACTAATAACCCCTACTGCTTTGCAATGATGTATTTTACCTGTCCCCTCCGTCAGCTAAACCACAGACGTCTTTAAGGCAGCCGGACCATCATAGGCGAGGCGGGGGAAGAGGAGGGGGCGGCGGCCAATGGGCAGCACACGGAGACTTCAGACATATAAGAGATATGAGGGACAGCCAATCAGAGAGCAAGTGCCGGCCACATCAGCACAAGCTCTCCAATCAGAACACTCCAGCCAGGAAGCCAAATACACCTACAGAGAAGTAAGTGATTGGAAATGGAGATGTAGCCACAGGATGTCATAGCAATAATAATAATAATAATAATCATCTTTATTAATATAGCACTTTTCATACAAATTGCAGTTTAAAGTGCTTTACAGAAAGGGAATACATGTACACTAGTTGTGCTTCCCATAAACAAATACAGAAGTACAGAGAAAAAGCATTAATAAAAATAGTTAAAGGTCACATTAAAAAATAAATTAAATTCAAATTAAACAGGTGCCTAAAGAAATACAATAAAGATACATAACATTAGTATAATGAAATAACATACATTAAGCTTCCTAGAAGCTTACTAGAAGCATGTATAGTGAAAATAATAACGGGCCAAGGCAATTCCCCTGTGCAACCCCATAAGAAATGTTGAGTCTCTTAGACACATGTTCTCCAAGACTGACGCAAGTAGTCTTGATTGCCTTCCTTTGATGTAGGTTCGAAACCAATTTAACACATTATCAGAGAGACCCACCAATATCTGAAGCCGATTTATTAAGATGTCATGCTCAATTGTATCAAATGCTGCACTCAAGTCTAGGATAATAAGGATTGAGACTTTACTCTGATCAGAGTTAATCCGGAGATCATTTATTATTTAGGTGAGAGCAGTTTCAGTGCTGTGCTCTAAACACTGATTGAAATTCCTCATGGATACTGTTTTTTCTTTAAGAAAGATGTTTACTTGAAGCGAGACTATCTTTTCCAGTATCTACTAATACATGTCAAGCTTGATATTGACCTGTAGTTGGTCATTGCATTAACATCTAGGTTGGATTTCTTTAATAAGGATTTTATAACAGCTGTTTTGAAAGCATCAGGCTTGAAACCGGCATTTCAAGCCAGTCGGCAACGATAACATTCAGTCGTAAACCCTGGCACCAAATGTGAGTTTGCAGCTGTGTGTGACCTGAACCTCGCTAATCCCCTATCTATTCTCTGGTAGATTAACACCATAGAGTGAATCAGCACATCTCTCTGTGTCTGACTGGATCTAACACAGTCCAGTCTGTGCCCATGCAAGTTCTAGCATTGTGTGTGTGTGTGTGTGTGTGTGTGTGTGTGTGTGTGTATGTGTGTGTGTGTATGTGTGTGTGCGTGTCATGAGCTAGTGTCATGAGCTAGTGTCATGTCACAAGGGATGAATTCAGCAAAGTAGGGTTAGGGTACAAGTAATACTAATACTGTAACATCACAAGATATGTGATGTTACAGTATTAGTGTTAGCAGTACACTATTAATGAAAAGATGGCTGTAGCTGGGTGTGTGAGGATTATTAAATTGTAAATGTAATAAAGCTGCAATTCACCATTATTAGCGGTTGTCCCTTCATGTCAGTTTGAACCAGTCTGGCCTTTCACCCGTGACCTCTGTCATGAACATGTCGTCTTTGTGAACAGAACTGCTGTTCACTGGCTGGGTTTTGTTTTTCACACCATTCTCTGTAAACACAGACTGCTGTGCTAAACAGTCCCAGGAGATCAGCAGTTTGTGAGATGCACCCAAACAACCCCCTCTGGCACACACACACACAAACACACACTCATTCTACAGTCATTTAGATATCTGATGTTTGCTCTGAACAGCATATCTACATGTTTTAATGCAATGTGATGCAGTTGCTTATTGGATGATTTAATTTGCATTAACTAGCAGGTGTGTCTACTCTAATAAGGTGACCATAAAGTAAACACCATTGAAAATGTACAGTGTATGATGTCATACTGTACTAGGTTCTAAATATTTCAAAATCCCATGGCCCTCCTCTCTCCTCTTCTCTCCTCGTGCCTAGGTCAGATAAAAGAATGACCCTGCCTTCGCGTTTTCAGAAAGAGGTGCATGCTCACCTTTCCAGAAACTTCCAACAGAGCACCAGTAAGTAATACAGCCTGCTTTTGTTCACACAAAATACCTATTTCTGCTTTCCAGTGTAATGGTGGCCAGCCGTTAGCTCTGTGAAGTAAGTTACGTAAACCTGACTCTCCAACACCTCAAGAACGCTCTAATGATAGATAGAGCCCTTGGGCTTTAGCAACTTGCACATTTTGAATCCCACCTGGGGTTTGAGTCCCTGGTGGGACGGACCTGAGTCACACCAGCTCAGCTCTGCTTTTAAATATCTTAAAAAATAGAAGACGTAGTCATTTCAAGCAATTGCCAATCTTCATGACTGAAGAAGGAGGCCTTTCGGGATATGTTGTCCTGGAAGACTCCGGAAGCCGATGCAAGGAACTGACGGGCCCGAAGGGCTGCAGCATCTGCCGGAGCAGGCGTATGACTGGGTCCCCCGGGAAATACTGTGGGAAGTGCTGCGGGAGTATGGGGTGAGGGGGTCCAATCCAAATCCTGTATGTCCAAAGCGAGAACTGTGTACAGATTCTCGGCAGTAAGTCAGACTCGTTTCTGGTAGGCATTGGTCTCCGCCAAGGCTGTGCTTTGTCACCAATCCAGTTTGTGATATTCATGGACAGGATATCAAGGCGTAGTCGTGTTGGGGAGGGTTTGTGGTTTCGGTGGCCTGGGGATCTCTTCATTGCTTTTTGCAGATGATGTGGTCCTGATAGCATCATTGGTCTGTGACCTCCAGCACTCACTGGATCGCTTCGCAGCCTGTTCAGAGTGTGTGCATAGTGTGAAGCGGCTGGGATGAGAATTAGCACGTCCAACTGGGAGGAGGCCTCGGAGAACACAGGACTAGGTGGAGAGATTATATCTCCACTGTTAACTTTCTGGTCAGAAAAAGGGAAGTGAATGTTTAATGTCCTGGAAAAAGGACATGCATTGGACGTTGTGGACCTATGCACTGGCCTATAATGAACAGCGTGGCTTTGAGATCCCACTCGTTTTAGGCTCCTGTAGAGAGAGGATACTTTTAACTTGAGCTATGGGCATCTTCTTCCTGCTTGTAATGAAGGCATTTTTAAAGGCACTCCTAGGCAATCTAGTGACACCTAAAAACACTAATCAGTTACAAAAATACAAAAATAAACAATAATAATAGTATTAAACATACAATACATACAAATGGCAAGATATTGTTAATCAGAAATATCAGATAGCAAAAGCAATTACTTCAAGGGACCCAATCTGCAGTGGTAGTGATATTTTACATTATATCACATTGTACAATTTTTGGTTTTTACTGTAGCTCATAACATTTTAATTTAGCAATATTGTCTTTAGGGGCTTTTAACAAGTAATACTGTAAAGTTCCTGCGAAACAAAATATTTTATTAACAGATTAATTTAATGGAATTTGCTGGGTATTATTAAAAATGAATCCGAAATATATGCGTAAATCACTTTGCAGTGAATAGCAAAGAAAAAGACAGTTGACAAACCTTTTCCAAGATACCATTGGTGAGAATAATTGATACCTCTATTAGCAAGCTACTGAAAATATGTATGCTCTCAAATCTAGAAGGTTCACTTTTAGAGTGAATACATGTCATACATTCTGTCCCCCTTTTTGACTTGTCAACGTCTGAATGTCCCCTCTGCAGCACTGTTGAACCTGAACCAGATTCCTGTCTCAGAGAAGGGGAAGCTATACAACTCACAACAGGTCCAGGGTCGCATCAAGGAGATCCTGGCCAAATACAGCAATGGTTTCTGGGTGTCCAAACTGCCTCAGATATACAGAGAGCTCTACAAACAGGACCTTCCTAGTGAAGCCATCAAGGATCTAGAAAGCTGGACCCACATATGCGCTGTATGTTATTTGATGGTTATTTGACATGATTTAGAATGAAAATAGGATTTAAAAGATAATTCTGGACCATACTGACTTAGGGTTGAGTTTCTTTACTCCTTTACTCCTGCTTTGTCTGCCAATGTGAGCGGACGTGTTTCCTTTCGCTCTGCTCTGCTATCAGCTTTTGCTCTGCTCTGCT
>JAODUK010048096.1:0-19533 GCA_027564635.1 Typhlichthys eigenmanni
CAGGGGTGTGGGTTATTGTTAATGTCACGTTGTTTCATGTTCCGGGTTTTCTGTTCAAGTTGAGGTTCATGTCACGTATTAAATCGGAAAATGCTACATTCAGAAAAAGGCCTATTTTGGAATATCCAAACAGAATATGCCATTTACATGACACCTATCAAATTCAGAATAATGCCATAATTGGAATAATAGTGGAATAGTGTGCATGTAAATGTAGCCAACGTGAGGAATAAAGATCAGCGGTTGTGAGAACAGCAGCCTGATTGCCACTATTTAACAGAAGAGAGATGTGAAGATCCTCAATGACTAGGTTCACACTGTCCAAACTCACTACAACAACAAAGCGACAACCTACCATTAATTTCGAACGTGAGCCAGCGACAGTGAGCGACAGTGGGTGGAGCTACGCTTGGCTACAAAAATCGCCCAGCGACAGCTGAGATGGAGAACGTTCTACTTAATGCTAATTCCCAGTCAGTTGGACATTTGGTCAGAACTGTATTCTACCATGGCAATTTGGAAAAATGTTGGTCACAGCTACAGTACAATTGAGCTACCCAGCTACATCTACTGTAAACCAATAGAGGTTTGGTCCATTACTTGTTTTTGAGGGAAACCTTAGTAAAAATTAACCACCTGCATTTTCTGTCATTTATAAAAGGTGGATTTTATGACAATTTTCTCTTTTTTGAGAATTGTACACTCAAAAGATGCATGGTAAAGAGACACAGTAGCTTTGTAGGAACCACTTGAAGATGAGAACCCTCATGTTCTTGGCAATGGTAATGTTGCCTACTGTGAGCGTGCATGGGTTTGAATGTGACTCATGTTGAGCTGTCACAGCACCTCCCTGCACCCATTATCATTCCTGTATATGTAAGAGACTGCTTAAATACTAAAGACAGTCCTCTCCTACAGTGCAACCAAGGAAATACTTATCAGCCCTGTGCCCTTAGTAAACACAAGCGACATGTCATTGTCTGAGTGTAAAACCCTGTCTCATGAGAACTCCTGACTCTCCTATCTGAGAGTAAGCAGGACTTATGTACAGGACAGGTAAAAGGCTATTTTGAGATGTTGGAGGGGAAAGGTTTCACTGGTATGTCACACAGCAAACAACACATGTGTTTCTATGTGGGTTCTGCACAGTTCACATACTGTCCTGTACATGCATATTGTGCACCCTCAACAATAACATATCAAAGCCAAGCAAGTAGAACAGGATAGAAAGGAAAAGGACAGAAAATGGTCATGTGAATGGGATAGGATCAGACATGAGACAAGATAACAACAAGCATGAAATAGATTTTAGGAAGATACATATTTAAACTTTTCTCTTCAATATCCTTACATTCACTCTGCAGAACTTAATGTACGGGTAATAAAGGGACTAAAGTATTTTAGTTCCATTACATTATACTTTCACACTCCTTTATTAACCCAAGGACACTGCAATGAATGGAAACATTTAATAGTATGAAAGCTATACAATAAGATAACTACCAGTCTATGGGTAATACTGCAAGACAATATCAGCAACCAGGGAAGCAGGCTATACATGACTAAAATATACTGTAGGGATGAACATTGATCTAAAATACAGTATACCAAAGCCTATATTTCATTTGAACAGTTTTTAGATGTGATGGCACATTTCTAAAGGAAAATGTGTTTGTATTAACTGACACACCAAAGAACAGTACATTGCAGAGTCATTTCCAGGAGCCATTGACAGAACAGTCATGCCACTGTAGACGTCTTGGTAGGGTTTCATCCAACTGAATCGGCGTGTTTCAAATATATGTCTGGCGCCTCTGAGACACCCCAGCATTAAAATGATCATGCTTCTAAAGTCACACTATCATACACAGCGATTAGAGTATAGAACCAGGCATGCTGTGTAACTATAGGGACTACTTTATCATGTATACAATCATTTGTATTGAAATTCCCATTTGAATTTGATACATTTAATAGTTAATTAAGGTCAAGTCAAGTCAGCGTTATTTATATAGCTATTAGGCACTGTATACAAAAATGTGTATGAAGTTGAGGAAGTGTGCAAACTGCCGTCTTTTCTATTGTTTTGAGAATGTGTATTCTACAACTCTGTTACGGTTTATTACTTCTCAAGGAACACTGGATGTTTGGTGTTGCTTTCACAGAGAAAGAGTCAGCACATAGGGCCTATTCTGTCAGTTCGACCGCTGAAGAAAAGCGTAGTTTGGAGTGTATCCTACATAGATAGCCTAGCTAGGCTAAATGATAATCATAAATCGTTATTGCAGCTTTTTTATTTACCGTTTGTAAATAAAACGTTAGTCAGTTTCTCTTGTCTTTATAGTCGAATCAGACTGGACAATTAGGCTATTACATTACTTTAATAAACCTCTACCGTAGCCTACTCTGGAGAAGTGCATGTAAGCCAGAGACATATAACATGTCAATATTCGAACGGCGGGTTTATCTATATTTTCTGTTTTAACTCTGCTTCCACAATAAGAATGTCAAAGGCAATGCATAGGTCTATTATTAAAATCTATCATCCTCTAAAAAAGAGAAGTGCAATTTTTTTATTCTGATGTATTTAGCTGTTAAGCATGGCAACTAGGCAATGCCTATTCTGAAAATATTCTATAATATAAATAAATTGTAGTTTGCAATTGTTGCTCTGTTGCGATTCCTCCCGATCTAATCTTTCCGGTCGTTCAACAGGCCATCTGCATTATACTACATGAAGTAAAAAAAAAAAAAAAAAATTGTTTTGCGCTAGTCATTATTTTAAACGATTTCAATACTGTTTTTCTGCAGTGTCGATACAGAAAGTGTTGCGGTTTCTCGTGACACAAGTTCTTCTCCCTGGCAACCAGTTGACACACGTGCGCACGCACACACTGCACATGAACGCACACACTGCTGCAGTGCTCACAGTCACAGGTTCAACCCTGCTGATATTCATTATTACCGGTAAACTTTTATACAGCAATTGTACAAGTGTGACAACAGACTACTGGTATTTGTTTTAGTTGACCCACCAACCCAACTAGATAATGTTGCCATGCAACCTATAAACATCTACACACTAGGGCAGCTACTGTATCGTGTAGCCTACATTACCTGCAGCCTGTTTCCATTTATTGGGCAGTGAAATAATATTCTGTTGGCAGTTGCTTTGCTGATTCTGATGAGTTAATGTTGCTCCACGCTGTTTATATTCCATGAACGGTACATGCTAGTAAGTGCTAGTACAGTAGCATAGCATTAGTATTAGAGTACCGTAGTGAGTGTATCCACGTTGATTATTAAACTATCTATAGTTCTTGTTACAGTAGTTTGCTGTTATTAGTTTTAACCAGCGTCATAGAAGCAATATGACACTGTGGTTAGTGTAACAATACTAGACGAGAGATGATGGTCCAAATGCTGAGTTCACAATTTATTTATAGAAGAACAGGATCAGGAACAGGCAGAATCGTGAACTGATGAACAGGTTGTTGTCAAAAACGTAGAGGTCCAAACATCGGCAACACAAAAGGCCTAGTAATCAGATACTCTCAAGCAGGCAGTAGGATTGGTACATGGGGGTCAGTTCAGGCTAAGGTACAGACAGGGAGTACTAGGCAAGTTTGAAAACAAGGACTGAAACTTGGTCAAAAACACGACAAGACTATAGCTAAATCAAGGACTAGTGTAACAACGGCTCAGTATAGTTAGAAACAATACTTCACAACTAACATAAAGTCAGACTGCCTTAAATACTGTGTGCACAGGTGATCAGTATTCAGCTGATTGGGATCTGGGATGATTGTGGAATGTTGATGACGTAGAAGGCGGGTTTAACGAGAGGGAATCCCTGGAGCAGTGAATACTAGCGGTAGGCCCCGACGTGCATTCCCGCGGACCTTATAGTTAGAACTTTTTTTTCTCTCCCATAAATAGCAACATGTATCCAGTATCCTACATGACATTTGATTTTTATTTAAAATGCATAAGCTTTTACTTGAACTTTGATCCATTTTGAATTTGACAATCCTAGGCTTAGGCCTAGATATATTATCTAGGCTTAGGCCTAAATAATATACTGTAAGTTGTAGACTACCTCGTCATGTTATAGCCATGTCTTACGTTGAATAAAGACCTAGAACTTTAAGTATTGTTTCAAAGTTAGACATTTCAGTATCGTGACAGCACTAGCACTCGCCATGGCTCACAAAATGCGTGTGGGGCCAACACGCTATGCCGCAGCCACAAATTTGACGTCATTTTTGGCATGCGTCACGCATTAACCTGGCTTTAACCTGCTCCTCCCCCACATGGACACATAAGGTATAAGACAAGAGTACATGACATACAGTAGAACAGGGCAGCAAAGAACAGCACACACACAAGACATAGGGATAGACTATAGCAGGACCACCATGCCATTGCGCTCTGTTCATTTGTTGTGCGCCCTGCCTGACTTTTGTTCCCTCCGTCCTCTCCCCTTCCCTCCGCGGTCTGTCTCCCTTAGTTTCACTCTTCCACTCATACCTGTCACCTGTATTAACGTCTCACATATCCCTCTCTCTCTCTGTGGCTCACCATCCATGAGTGTTTATAACTCCTGCTGTTCGTTCTCTCTCTCTCTCTCTCTGCGCTGTGGCTAGCAGATTACTGTCTTCGGCGCACAGCCTTTCATCTCTAAAAGTGACAGAAATGGAGAAGGAGGAGTGAGACTCCCATCACTGTCACTCCTTCAGTCCTCCGCCACATCTTTTCTTAAATATTTTTTTTACTTCCTTTGTATTTATGTTCTCCGGCATCTGGCACTTTATCCGGCACCTCGCTCTGTATTTCCCTGCGTCGAGCAAAACTAGAACGTTCCCTCAGGAACGTCGAGGCGGAGAGCTTCTCAGTCACGCATGCATGGGTGCTACGCTACGCTACGCACTAGCTTCTGGAGCTACAACCACTGTACCAGCGGCACCCTCCTGCCGGGGGAGAGGATACAGCTGCAGTTCTACTGGCATTGCTCCAACTAATGGCATTGATACATTGAATGGGATTTACATTACAGAAACACGCCAGTAACTCAGTCACTGTGCTATGGTGTAATAACATTCGTGATGAATACCACTATGAAAAAAAAAAGTCTGTAACCTTACACGCTACCACTGCAATGTTTCCTTCAAGCTGCAGTGGACACACGTGTATTTATTAAGGTCCATCTTCTCTAAGGCAGATCAGCCTCACTAACAGATAAATATAGGTGTATTTCTGGCATGAAAGAGAGAAAACTGACCCAAGCCTGAGGTTTTAAAGCCAAACAGATGCATTGCTGTGTGAAGTGAGCGTTCTCTGGCTCCATCTCCAGCCTTGTTATTTCTATTCGCCTGGTGACCTGGCACACAGACAGACAGCTCTTTATACGGAAGACAACTGACTTCTCCTGGCTGCTCATTACAGCCTTGTGATCTCTGGCTCCTGTCTTTCTTCAAGGATTTGGAGCTTATCGATTGTTTGTGCACCCGCGCGTGTCCATGGGTCCGTGCACGTACTGTATGTGAGCAGGAGCTTGGCATGTGTGTGAGTGTGTAGTCACAGGAGTGCACGTTTGCTGTCACGCGGATGCACAGAGAGAAGCCCTAACAATGCTTCCTCATTCATGGAGGTTTCCCCTCTGAGACGTGGCGGGTAAGAAGGCCCGCTTGTCTTGTTTGCCACAGTAAGGCCGTCACGGCTCACGTCAGCCCAAACAGCTCAGACATCCCTGCTCTTGGGGTGAGGCTTTTACATGAGGCGTTTGCTCAAATGTGGTTTCTGTGCTGCTCTGGCATTGGTTCATATCTATCGACATTTATATGCCACGTCACCTAATAAGATCATACACCTGCCTTGAAGTTGACAAGACAAGGTGGTGTTCGAAACACATTTAGGATTCTTTTCATGCAACTGCAGTGGTGTTAATAAAGAGTACACTTAAAATGGGAGGATATCTATATCAGTTTCTATGGATTGAGAAAATGGTGATACAATGTGATATTGTCAACAGGGCAGTGTTTAATGGGTGTGTCACACCTATTAAATGCAGCATTGCAGTGAAACAGAGATGAAGCAAGCTCTAGAATTGGAACGTGTGTGTAAGTGGTGAGTGGAGGTGCAGAGCAAACAAACACTGAAACATTAAAAACCAAATATGCGGAACACAAATAAAACACGAGACTCACTTGACTTAAATGGTAATTTCCTGTTGCTCTGATAGCAAACAAACAACACACAAACCTAGGCATATATTCCTTCCACAGGTGCAGAGCATCAGTGATCAGTCCTGTGTGTGTTGTGTGTGGACGGCTGCAGGCTGGTGGTTATGCTGCTTTAATCAGAATTATGGTAAATATGAGGCGCAGACTAGGAGGTTGAACAATCTTTCAAGTAGAGGGAAAATTCAGAAATAATGTGACCCTCTTACACGGCATGTGTTAGTGAAACTATGTTGTGTATTAGACGTAATTATAGAGATTGATATTTAAGCAGTCTGTCAATCATTTGTATCCACCTCACGACTATCTCGCAATGCAGCATACGGCTCACATACGGTTTCGCCGTGTGTTGTGGGGCTCTGGCGTAAAGCAGCGCATCCGGCACATATCTGGCTCTGATTTGGATCCGTTTATGAAGCAGCAGGGGGGTGCAGACCCAGACCGGACTCGGCCCAGACCCTATTCGGCACAGGTCAGATTTGGATCCTTTTATGAAGTAGCTTTCACATCCAATCTAGATCCGATTGGGACCCGTTCATGAAGTGGCTCATTTGGCCAAAACTAGTTCAGTATATGCTAAATTACTGAATGCACGAAGCAGTAAAAGTTGGATATTACATTAGCAATACAGCTCTGCATGTTACGACCTGGCTCATGGGCCGTAAACCCAAACAAACTAAACAAACCAAACACTTGACTAACAAACAGAATAACAATAGTATGAGGTGTGAATGTCTGTAGATGTAAGTACTGAATATATGTGGTGCGTGTTGCATGCTAACCAAACAAAAAAACAAACCAAACAAAGAAGCTAACCAAACAAGCCAAGAAACAAACCAAGAACAACATGTGTGGTGCCAGGAGAGTCACACTCAGTGTGCAGCAACACTTCTATCTATCATGCCCAGGTGTAATTAATTGGCCTAATTAGGGCCTACCCAACCAATAACGACCAGAGGCCTACTAAAACCAGGCAGGGCCGTCACAATATAAAAACATGCTTGATTGGCCAGCAAACTCTCCTGACCTGAACCCCATATAAAATGTATGGGGTATTGTCAAGAGGAAGATGGGAGACACCCAAGACTCAACAATGCAGACGAGTTGAAAGCATTAATTCATGCAAAAGGAGCCCCATCCAAGGACTGAGTGCTTGTACACAAACTTTTCAGAAGGCCGACAAACTGCACCTTTGCTTTTGCCAATCAATTCTCGGCTGAGGATGGGGGCCACACCAGAGTTTCTCTTTTATACCCATAGCAGTCAATGACACAAATATTATTTGCAGCATGACATGGTGCATTGTCATGCAAGAAGATGATTTTGCTACGGAAGGCACGGTTCTTCTTTTTGTACCATGGAGGAAAGTGGTCAGTCAGAAACTCTATATACTTTGCCGAGGTCATTTTCACACACTCAGGGACCCTAAAGGGGCCTACCAGCTCTCTTCCCATGACTCTGCAACCTCCTTGCTGACGGCCATCCACCAGCCATCCACTACTCCATCCATCTGTACCATCCAGGGTTGCACAGCACTCATCAGCAAGACTGTTTGAAAATGTGTCTTCATGTATGTCTGGGCCCACTGCAACCATTTCTTGGTTAGGGGTGGCCGAATAGTAGGTTTATGCACAACTCCAAGCCTCTGGAGGATCCTACACCTTGATGTTCATGGGACTCCAGAGACACCAGCAGCTTCAAATACCTGTTTGCTGCTTTGTAATGGCAGTTTAGCAGCTGATCTCTTAATCCAATGAATTTGTCTGACTGTAACCTTCCTCATTATGCCTTTATCTGCACGAACCCGTCTGTGCTCTGAATCAGCCACAAATATCTTTCAGTACGATGATCACACTAAAGTTTTCGTGAAAATATCTAATGTTTCATATCTTGTCCAAGGCATTGCACTATTTTACGATTTTCTGCAGCAGAGAGATCCTTTTCCTTTCCCATATTGCTTGAAAACTGCGGCTTGCTTAATAATGTGGAAAATCCTTAAGTAGTTTTATTTTAACCGGGCTCACCTGGAAAACTAATTATCACAGGTGTCTAAGATTGATTTCAAAGATCCAAAGAGCCCGGAGAAACAATACCATCCATGAGTTTGATTGAAAAACTAAATATTTAATATTTGAGACTTAATTCCAATTTGTATAATAAGTTGGAACGCAGATTTTTTATTCAGTTTTGGCTTGGTGGTTAATATCACCTTTTCCTGTGGTGTGAAACTCAAAACAAGTGTGTCTGCTTTAAACAATCTTTAAATTTCAATCCAACAAAACACATGAACATGACATAGCCTACTCGAACTTCAGACTTCGTAAGTGGTAAGTAGGAACTTCTGACCAGCAAATGAAAGTAAACCAGCGCAGCGATGACGAATGGGAGGGGGAGTACCATCTCTACGTGCAGGGCTGGACTGGGACAAAAAAAATTGTCCCGGGCATTTTTAGCTGGACGCCGGCCCACCACAATCGGTGGGATGCAGTACGGTAGGGTCCTTGCGGTTCCCTTAAACATAGGTCCATATAACCTATTATGGTTTTAAATTACATGTAAAACTCAGTAGCTCTTACAAAGTGATATTCCTTGTATCAAGAGCTCTGTCATAAATGATAAGCCACTTTATGATGTTAAAAGAAACAGGCAAAGTGCAATAAAGTTTCTCAGCATAGCTTTAACATCATGTACATTCAGCAATTGTTAGACTGTAATATGTGGAGAAAGTTGTACAAATAAAAAAAAAAAAGCACATGAATGTTAATTTCACAGTTTATGCAGATGTCAAGTACTGTATATAAGCTATTGCTATTATGTTTTCACAGATCATCTTTTTGTGATAAGGAGTAAAAGTTAGATATTTGTATATGATAAGAAATGCAAACAATGGGTTTAACCTACAGTTGCGCAATGCTGCTGACAAAATAATGTCAGCAAATTTTAGAACAATCAGCCGAAGTTTCGACTGCATTAGGGAACTATATAGCTTCAAAATAACAATGCCAAATAGTGTCGCATATTTGGCATTGTTAATTTGAAGCTGTATAGTGGCGTTAGTCAGACCGCCTTATACTGTGATTGTGGATTTCCTCACTTTATATACATGATACAATGATTTTAGAATAATCGAGTCGGCATTCATTTAAAGAATCATCATTGTCATCATGGCACACATTGCCTACTACCTCCCTGTCAGACTGTCCCTAGGTTGATAAAGCTCTATGCTTTCCCCAATTCAACTAGGATAATTTCCTCCTACTCACTCCATCTCTCTTCGGCTCATAGCTTCGGCTTCCCCGCTCCTCCAGCCTGGCAGTGGCCATGGAGGCAAACTTTCCTGTTTAAACTTCCACCTGTTGCAATATTGCTGCATATTCGGGTAGCCTACTGTAGATTAAGCTAGGCCTACTGCAGCCCCTCTTATATTTGCACATTTTGGCAGCATCCGTCATTTGATTTGTTTTTTTGGCCAGCTAATTCTCTGCACCGCTTCTTTACATTTTGACACCTTTATCAGCACAGCAGATTTTTGGAGTCTAACGAGAATCACTGGTCAGAGAGGGAGGGGTGGGGCCTAGTAAAAGACAGTGACCTGATTGGGCCAGCCCAGTGTCAGTATAAGAAATTAACCAATGGGCCGCTGTCCCTGTATATTTGGGCTGGTCGCCAAAATTATTATTATTTTTTTTTTTTTTCCTCGAATTTTATCGGCCGGCCCAAATGGTGCGTAGGCCCACTCAATGCGTGGTACTCTAGATTACCAGTCCAGCCTTGCCTGTCTGACTGCAAAAGTTCCAAGAACATAGTAAACATTTTCTAACGTTGTCCATCCGAACAGTTCTTCCATGTGTGCAACACTCAAGCAAACTGAACGCACCCCTGGTCATGGTTTATAGTCAGCACAAACTCAGTTTGCTGGGTTCTCTACAGTACCTACCCTGCACCGTCGACGAAATATGTGGAGGTGAAAATATGCAAAGGCATCAGAAAGTGCACGGAAAACCCCACAAAGACACACACCTTCAGCACAAACGCTGTCCCAGGAGACTGTCCCAGACAGACTGAGACAGCCCTGCCCCCTCAACAACACCGTATTGTGTGTCCTAGTTCTGCCAAGAGTACTACCTCCATCTCATAATGTATGCACAGGAGTGCACACTGGCAAACACTGCACACATAGGCAAACAAACTATACCTACATTACTGCTCTCTCTCTCTCTCTCTCTGTAACATAACCACCTCACCAGCCCTTATTGATCAATAATGGGTTTGGCACCACACAGACTTGTGTGGACATAGCACACACGCATACACACATATGAGCACTAGCTCTTGCTGGACACCCTTCCTGTCTGCATGATCTTCCTCTGGTCTTATACACTATAACTTAGTGGTTTCCTCTTCTCCCACACCACAACACTCACTATCAGTGGTGAAATGTGTGACAATTCCCTGGAGAAACACCTCTTTCAAGTCGCGTCCACACAGCGATAATCTTGCCTCCAATTATCTTCTCACTGCAGAGCTGGTGATGGGAGGAGGGGGGCTTTGTGTTAAGGTAATGTACTATGACTCTCCAACTGGTGGCTGTTTAAAGACGGAAAGGGAAAATTCAAGAAGGCAGAAGGAATGGCGGGAAAACAACATTTCATTAGTCTCTAAGTGAAATGGAATGCTTGATTAAGCCATGTTCATTAGCAGACAACACAGGCCAAACTGCAAAGACAAATGCTGAGAAAGTGAAGGATTCAAAGATGGTGATATTACAACAGAAAGAAAGCGATTATATTGCCATTTTATCACACGACACAATGCCACAGATGTCTCATGTTATTAGGGAGGGTGCAATTTGTATGCCAACTGCAAGGATGAGATAAGAGTGGCCTTTTATTGTGACCAGTCCAAGGCACACCTGCAATTATCATGTTGTCTAATCAGCTGATATGCCGCACCTGTCAACATAGCAAACGTGACGAGCTCACTAACACAGGTTTTAACACATTTTTGAGCAGTGCATGTTTGTGCATAGAATAATTCTTCTATTTCTGTTATTTCATTTCATGAATAATGGGGGAAAAATGTGTTGCGTACTGTATATTCCATTCTCCCCAAATAAATGTGAGGATGAGAGGTCAATTAATAAGAGAAACACACATTTATATAGGATGTGACCTGGTTTCTAAATTAAAATAAACAGTAAATTATTACCTATATATCAGTACAGGAACTGTATCAGGCAACAGGAATACATATTCAGTACATGTTTTTATCAATGTTGTTGCACGCAAGATGACATGATTTCTCTGTGAACTACTCTTCTGTGGTGATGGCTAAAGCATCTAAAGAAGACAAGTCCCCACAAGAGCACTCATAGTTGGCCATATGTCCTGGTTTGAGATTTGTAAAATGAGGAAAGATTCATATTGTTTGTAACTGTTTGCTCTGTACCAAGCACAAACGACATACATATGCAATCCAACCAGAGAAAGCAAGTATAAGGTATAGAATGATGGTTGTTCCTTTTGTTGATTCAATTGTTTCTATTGCCATTTATATACAGTAGGCTTTATAGCATATTTTTTACAATCTTATCATTCTGTACATTGATGATGATCTATTGAATAAGCAAGTTTAGGTTTAGTCGTAAGGTTCTGAAAATGTACAAAGAAAATGTACCTTTAAATACTTAATTATTTGTAAAAGCAAGTACTCCACTATTTTAACTCAGGTTTTTACTGAACAACTTTATTTACTTAAAAGGACTGGAGTACAGTATCTATTTGTTGACTCAAGTAATGAAATACTTTGTCCACCTCTGCTTACAGTAACACAATGTCAGTGGCACTACATATAAGTTGACATGTTTCCCTGTTATCTGACAATGGCTGTAGTTATGTATATGCAGGTATCAGCAAATCATTATTACAATCTGAATTTCTGATCTCCCAGAGCAGCTGATACAAAGAAGGCTGAACACAGTACTGGCAGCTTACAGAAGTTGTGGTAAAAGAAGAAAAAAAAAGGAATGGAACACTGGTACTGGCCCACTTTGAGCACTGTAAAACATAGGTGGCACATTATGGTGATTTGCTCATGGACGATGGCTGGCAAGGTACTCGTCTGCAACTACAACAACCCACTTCAACAATCCTTGACCAGGTAAACTTCAAAGAAAAAACCTGTAAATGTGTAAATGTTACCCCACACAACGTGCACTGTTGTGTTTAGAGACTGGCCTATCACACACTCTCCTGAACCCACAGGCATTTACAGCAGAGTAAAGCAGAATGTAATGTTTACTTTTGATGGTAATTTCTTCCTTGTATAGCTCTCTTGGTTTTAACCAGTAGCATTTAAGGACGTATCAGCTCCATGTCTCTCACAATCTCCCACTGCTCTTCCTTAAAACCTCCCAGGATTCATGAATTAACACTATATATTTACAAGTGAAATTACATGTTCTTGGACACTTGATTGACACCAGAGGGCAACGCCCTCTTTCCCTAGAGGTCTTCTGCGAATGGTGATACAGTATATCCTTGATATATAGTATATCGATGTGGCATAACTGCACACACTGCAGTTATGCCAATTCATATCTCATTAACTATACCAGATTTTAAGATATCTTAAAATGAGCACTAGTGAATGTGCATTGATTGTCCTTCCTCTACCCTGTCCAATATTACAATCCCATACATTCAAACAGAGCCCTATACAGATGCAATCAAACGGAGGGTGAGTAGAAGTTGCGCCACAAATCTTTACACCAATACATTGAGGGAAAATTCGCCTTTATTTATACATTTATTTTAACGTCTATTTTATATATTTTACTATCTATTTTTAGATTGAGCCAGCTTTTTGAGTGCACCTGAATTTTGATGTATGTACATTGACAATAAAGGAATCAATAAAGTACAGTAGCATTCCTTTTGTACCCTGTGACTTAGAGTAACAGGAGAACAAATGCTTAATAAAAATCTATTTTATTAATGGAAATGAATCACGTTTCCCCTAACGTTTGTCTTCAGGCAGGGTCATGGGCATTGAATCCATTTAGAGGGTGATACATATTAAGTTGGGGTATGGGGATCCTCTCCCACAACATCAAACACCCAATTTCCTGCATTATGGTAAATTCTTATACAACAATCTGTGCCATTTTTTGCATGAATTTACGTTGTAAATGTCTTTATTTACATGCATAAAATACAGGAACAGCGGGACAATTCAAAATATAATCGAACCGATGTCATAACATCGGCAACATAAGTAGGTGCTGGTCATTGTAAAGTGACACACTGAACATTTAAATAAGTCATATACATCATGCTTTTAGATAATAACGAATATCCCAGCTACCCATTATTGTTTAACATGGCTTTATCACAGGGGCGCATGGAGGTGGTTGCTTTTAATATATTGGTGCCCTCTCAATTAAATAATTCTCTCACCAGAATACAATAAGTGGAGAATTAAATCACAGAATTATTTATATATTTATTAACACGCATTAACTTGTATAGGGTAATCCTTCAATGTTAATAATTGAACAGTATAAACTAATTTAGTAAGACCAATCATGATTATTAGCTAGGGGCATGCTATAACTAATACAGTAGTCTCTACTAAGTGGAGGGCAGTCTGAATGATTTAGCTGATTATTTAATTTGGACTCAGTACCTCTGAATGTGTCAAATGTTTAGCAAACTGTGCTATAGGTTATGAGTTGTGACTGAACCCCATGACCCCAGTCTGGGCCCCCACAAGCAGTACTTTCTCAAGGGTTCACTACCACCTATCTAGCAAATGAAAGGGAATGAATGTAGGTCACCAGACAATCAATGAATGACTGTGTCGGAGATTAGCATGACACAGAAAGAGCATTTGCCTTTCATTGACCGGCTATGCTTATTTGCTTTGATACGTTTAGCTGTGATTTTCTACCCTATTTTGTTTACACAACAAAAGATCTGAATGCACCAACACGGTTGGGCTCAAGGGTGGGATGTGGATGTGGTACATGCCAACGCAGGCAAGAATTATGTTATTATTGTCATAATCGCTTTTACCAGTTTTCCTTAAGGGGGGCAAAAGGTTACTTTAGAGGGTTACAACCCCTGAAGGAAAACACTGACATGAGCACCAGCAATGTTTTTGATAAGGTCAATTACTGATCTGGTGAAATGTTTTTCATCCTCTTCCTGTGATTGTGAGTTGATGACTAGAGCTAGCGGCAGGACAGTTGATGTGATTGGTGGAGGAAACACAGGTCTGTTGACGGTAATGGAAGGCAGCAACAGCTTTCAGACAATTGCAGCATGCACACGGATGACATCGATTGACAGATAATTGTTGTGACTTTTTAAAGGAACACACACATATGTCCATAGATACACAAACACACTCCAGTGCTGTTGGTGGGTATCATCACACTGTTGAAAATGATCAGAGCTACAGTATTGTGTGACATTACTGCAGTGCTCTAGCCTGGAGCTAGGCAACAGTTACAATTTGTTATTTGTTAATGTTAATGTTATTTCAGGTTGTACAACTTGCCTGGATTCCCAAGGCTAAAATCAACCATTGTTACATCCACCTGGTTGTCTGACACTGGATATTAAACCTGCAACAGATACATATTTGTGCACCATTGTCATTATATAGACATTATTATAGACAGGATTTAATTTAATAATCCTGCTGGATTAATGACAACAGAAAATGATTTCCGCTGCATCAAAGATGCTGGTTGAAGTATTACCCGGTGATGCATGAGCACACATTGCCTTTGCAGATTGATATAAAGGAGGTTGATATGTTGTTAAACAGTACCGTTTCATTCTTAAGATAAATGTGTGAAACCATATTGAGGTAAGAAGGGTTTTAATTCACTGGTTTATAATCAAATTTGATTCAGGAACTAAGTTTCAATAAAGCTCTACTGCTGTGAGGGACTCAACATACACACATTCAACACACATTCACTCAACTCTGACACATCTTAGCCAGTATATGACCCTCTGGGGAGGTTTAATTGCCGTTGTGTTGTAAACTGGCTAATTATACGCGGCTCCACTTAGCTCTGCTGGCAGCATGGAGAGAAGAGAGAGACCTAGTCTCCTAAGCACTGATAACACAAAGAACGTCAACAATTACATATCCGCATGGCAAACTAATGAAGACAACACGAGCATTCACCTTTCATTTTCTCTCACGCCCTTCCATAAGTAAATTCTTACAAGAGGACAAATTCATTTTTGTGAAGTGAGATGTATAGGTTTGTGTATGTGTGGGTGTGTGTATCAAGCAGGCAGATCTCTTATAATCTTTTCTCACAAAGTCCCACAGCGATGAAAATGTGGCTTTATTTCTTCTCCAAATACATTAAACGTATAGTCAGCTATTGCAAGCTAAATGTAAGCTAATGACCATTTAGTCAAATTCAACAAATATCTCCTCACATTTAACTATTTTACCATTCTGTGCATGTTCTGTGCGTGTTGAAAAAATGATGTGATGCTTCTACACAGCCATGTAAATAGTAACATAAACAAAGTGGCAAACACCGCCCACAACAACAAAGCCTTAGTACTACGCTTTGCTTCACAATGCATTTCGATGTGTGAGGCGGTGCTGCAGAGGACCGTGGAGTGATACTGTTTTGATTTTAGCTCGAAGTTAGCAAGAATGACTCACCCTATTTTTAAGTGCCTCTAATCTATTTCACCGTTTCAAATGTTTGACTATAGGCCTACACATTTGTAATTGTATCTAGGCTAAGTGGAGCTCAGACCACAGTCAGTTAAACAACATTGTTTCTGTAATGTCCGGAACGCTAGTATGTTATTGCCCTTTTAACTTCATGTTCGACTCCAATGCTAATCTAATGGAGGCACTAAAACTCCTGGCTTCAAAAAGAGAGAGAGTGAGAAATAGAGAAGCGTGGAGTGCTAACGCATGCTGAAATGAATCCCCTGGGAAAAGAAAGCGATAGAGTAATTGATTCCATAATTCAATATAAATTTAAAAACCCATCCAGTCCACACGTGTTGTTCTACAAACACTCGTCAAACCGGCATTGTCGGGTTTCACAGCCATCTGTAAATGCCTTCAGATACGTGTCGCCCAGTTCTTCTGATTAATGGCAAACAGAATATAACAATCATCTTTCCCATCCCAGAAGATGATTTTGAATCCTGGTGAAGATAAGAAATGCAAAGCAGGGAGTTATAGCAGTCATATCCCAACGTGATCAGATTAGAGGTTATGAAGACAGCGCTTTAAGGCAGCTATCTCTTGGTTCATTTTGAAGTCAATACACAGGATAATATCACCATGATTACCTAGCATGTTGTGTATAGTGTGGTTGGAAGCAAAGCACAATGAGATTGATTATGTTTGGATGGTGATGATAAACAATAAATTACCACCAATCATAAATATCTTCATATAAGTTTGTAGTTTACACCAATATCCTTTAATAAGCTTAAAGTGCAATCTAACTTTTTTTTAACCCTTTATTCTGTAGCTTTCTATATAGCTTACCTGATTTGACGTTCAGCAAGAAATAATGGTTTCTGTAACATTCTAATTCAGCAGATATCTCCCCATGGTCCACTTTGTTTTGATCGAGTTGAAATATCAACAGTCTTCAGAATCCTTAATTTCATCTTTAAAGCAAGCATGCATGCATGTATGTACTGTATATATGAAATAATAATAAATATATATTTTTGTATCAGCTCTCTTTACAATTGCAAATTGTAATTCACTTTCACGCTAAGCGGTCGTAAATCCATAGCATATATTGTGCAGTAATACATGTAATTTGTTTACAAGATGAAAGTTATGGAATCTGTTTTGGGAGTTTTAGTTTGTCTAAAATGTGGGAGTTTATTGTATTGGTACTGTATCAAAACATGCTCCACTCTTATTTTTATAGGCTAGATGGATTGAGTAGGCTACTGATAACATAGTGATTATGTAGACTACTAGCCTACTGGGAGTATTATTTTACATGGGAAATAATCGAAATAGAACATGAGAAAAACAAGAATGTCGACTGAGAAGGTAATACAACATTTTACACATTTATGAAAGTGCATAGTTACTGTAGATCGGAGAGGAACAATAACATAAACGTGTGACAGAAAGCTTGATTTGTTTTGCTAGTCTATTTGTGTTTTCAGCCGATATTGTTTACCAAGCATTTGAATGTGTGACATAGCCCTATGTGTGGAATCAAATCAAATGTTGTCAACATTATATAGACTTTACAGCACATACTGTAGGCTTATACATAGCCTACACACGTAATACATTATAAGACATAGGCCCAGTCTAATAATTTATTACAAGCGGGCTGAAGCCATACAGAATCCAGAGTTCTCAAGGCTAACGGAAGGGGGTTACAGAGCATAGGAGCCACTGTGCCAAAAGCCTGTCATCTCTTGAGATCAATGTATTGCTTTGCATGCTTGCCTCAAATGGGATTAGATGAGGCTATAATATTTTTGTTTTATTTTCTCCACAAAATGTTAAACAGACAGCTGAGTTGACACCAGTAAGGACACAGCCATATCTTCTGTAATTCTGTAACTTCTATAGTTATGTGTGTAGTGTGTAAAGTAGGGCTCGCAGCATGTGAGTAGCTGGGCTCCCTGATATCTGATCACAGACAACTGACAGCAGGGTCGGACTGGGACTGAAAAACGGCCCAGGACTTTGAAGCTGACCGGCCCGAGAACCATCTAGAGTAGACCTTGTTGGCAAATACAAATAGCCTTACACACCATCCACTATAATAAACTATGATACAGTAGTTTATTACATATTGTAGATAGCCTGGCCCCTTCTATTTGTCTTTTATTTGTTTGTAAATATACATTTAGGCTACAATCAGTAGTCCGTACATTAAAAACCAGCTGGGGTGAATCTATCAAACCTTTAGGGGAATGACATAACCTATACAAAGCCATTTGGGTGTTCTTCAGCAAAAAGAGTTTACCGCCAATGTTAACAACCTAACCCATAGGCTACCAACTCTAGCCAACAGGGTAAACTTTAGAAAAATGAAAACAATAGCTATTCTATTCTATCTAAACGTAGAAAATGTTACTGCGTCTCCGTGCTGCTGACTGTCACTTGGCTTGGGGTGCACCATAGGCATGTGCGTTCTGTCTTTTACATTTGACAGCAAAGCTTGGAGTGCTGGTCTTTTCTCATTTTTTCTACACGTTATCTATTCGTTTGCACTTGATTTATTTGGATAAGAAACTAAAATGAAGGTAATATTCTTCCAATTTGTGAAAACTCTTGGGCCAATCAGATCTCCGCATAAACAAGGATCAGTCCAAGATAGGAGGGGCCGCTCGTATCTCCCCTCAATATTCAAAGTATTAGTTTGGCCTAGTCTGACAAACACACAGAGACAGCGATGCACTGTAGCGCAGCAGATGCAGCCAGCTGGCCGGCCCAGTACTGTAGAGTAAAACATTAGAAATTCAAGCATAAAAACTTTGACCACTGGCCGGTCCGGCCTGGAATGGATCGGGCGGTTCGGCCTGGAATGGACCGGCCGTTCGGGAATACTCCCAAACATCCCGATGGCCAGTCCGGGGATTTCATTTCACATTAGTACTTTATTCGGCAGCTCTCAATAATGGAAATACAATAGGCATACTAATCCGTACACATGCTAAGCACAGATTCACAGCATACTCTCTACGGAGGAGATCTCTCTCTAGGAATTAGGATCATGTAGTCAGTGTTAGGCTATGTGTGAGCTCATTCACACATTACATAAGGTAACAATAGGGAACGCAGCAGCACCACATCTGACAAACTGACTGATAATCTTTCATAAAATTACATTGGCAGGGATGTAGCCAGCGAGCTGCTGTCTGATTATCTTTGTTTTCCCATTACTGTTAGACACAAAACAGATTGTGTGTATAATAGCCTATATGTTTGCTATTTGTTTGCTCCATTAGTAAAAGCCATGTTCTACTGCTCTCTTCCTCTCGTCATCTTATACAGTCTCTAAGCTTCTGCTATTATCTCTGTATAAACACAGCGATCTAGCTTCTTCTAGACCCATAGTTTAGTGTGTGTGCCGTCACTGCCGTGTTGCCGTATAGCAGGGGTAGGGAACCCTGGTCCTGGAGAGCTGCAGCCCTGCATGTTTTAGATGTCTCCCTGCTCCAACACAGCTGATTCTAATGAACAAAGTTAGAAGTGTGTGTGTTAGAAGCCTGATAACGACCCATTCATTAGAATCAGGTGTGTT
>JAODUK010048117.1:0-19529 GCA_027564635.1 Typhlichthys eigenmanni
TGCTATCTTTTGTTGAAATTAAATTCATTGTTAAACCCAACCTGCGTTTGGTTTCTGTCACCCCCACTCAAACCGTGACATTAGGTATGAGGTAAAGACCAAGAGTAAATGTTTCATGATAGCAATTTCAATACAGTCTCTGATACCGGTTTCTTTTCGTTCTTGTAATTATGTTGTACCTATTCATTATCGTATAATTACTTTGCAGGAAATGAGTCATTATAACGTCTCTCACCCTGCCCTCTCTTGCACATATTGTGCGCTGAAATGAAAGGGAAAAAAGTCCATGATTTCACAGACATTTAATTGTCACATTATGAATGGACTTATGAGGGGAAACAAAAGAGAGGACAAAGCAATTAAGCTGTGCTCCATTGTGAGGAGCTGTCTGCTCTGTCATTTCTGTAATGTAAGCAGAACAGAAGTCATTCATTATCATTTGTTTTTGTTGTTAAAGTCGTGTTAAGCTGCCCTTGAGCAATCAGGAAGTGTTGCGTGTTGTGTTGTGCTGAGCCATCTTGTTTATAGCTCTATGTACTGTAAAAGAGGTATTTATATTCAGACTATTGTGATTAAGTCATAATGTAGACAGTATAGAGCGAGATAAAGTTTTACCTTCCCATTTACTTATGTTTGATCTGAATGATCTGCATCTACCCTCAGTCATAGCGAACAATTTGAACTGCAGAAAAAAAAAAAATGCAGTTTCAAGAACTTCCTTTTTGACCTCCTGTCCGTGTAGACCTCGGTTTGAGAAGCGCCGCTGCTTAGAAAAGGTTTGTCCCTTATTTTGCTAAGCCAGCTGCTCAATAAAGCAACTTAACCATCAGCATTATAGCCAAGGGGGAATATGAAACCGCCTCTCAACCCAAAAAGCAGCCAAACTGGCATCTGACAAAAGCATGCGACCAAGACAACACATCCGCGTTGCTGGGTCACATGAGCAATGAACGCTTTCACGGAGATGAAGGAATGGGGGGCGGAGGGGGGGGCAGCTAACACACTCTTGATTAACAGTGACGTTCCATGTCGTTAATTGCATTAGTGCCATTGTAGGTTAGCATTCACGCTAACGCTTGCCGCTGCGTAGGCAGGCGACGTCACGAGGCTGTCGTGTGATCGTTGAGGTATCGGTTATTAGGTTTCACCCAGAGGACTACTGCGCTAGGGTGTAAACATACATGTGTGCTCGTTGCATCCCGAGGCAACACACACACGTTGAAGCAAACACACACACGCAGACACAAAAAACACCAACACACCGCTGGGGCTTTTGCCCTGACCCTGTTGCGTTAACCCAATAGTGCAGCTGTGGTAGAAGTGATTAGAGTCATCTTCCCCTGCTGTTCACGGGATCACTGTTGCGCTAATGGCACAAGTGGGCCCCTTAAACTTTGAACAGCATCTGTGCCAGTATTGAACCGTCGGGATGGGCCGGCACAGCCAACAGACCTCCGACGACTAAAGCCAAGACAGGCTGACAGACAGGCAGACAGACAGACAGACAGACAGACAGACGTCAGTTTGAAACAGAAA
This sequence comes from Typhlichthys eigenmanni, assembly GCA_027564635.1. NCBI lineage: Eukaryota > Metazoa > Chordata > Actinopteri > Percopsiformes > Amblyopsidae > Typhlichthys > Typhlichthys eigenmanni. The sequence continues at coordinate 1,537 of JAODUK010048117.1, forward strand.
ACCAGGGACAAGCTAGCATGCAACTTGAAGGTCTTGTAAACTGTAAGACTGTATACTGTAAATATTATACATTATGTATATATTATCTACACATTACATAAATACTCCCTCATTTTCTCTTGTCTCATTTCTTCTAATCTCATCTCCTCTCCTATATCCTCTCTTATCCTCTCCTCTCCACTATGAAGGCCATAGCAGCTGTTCATCCACTGTCCAGGTGCCTTAGCCGGATTATGAGAGGCACACGGCCAGCTCTTTCACACTGCAACACAATGACACACTGTAAACAGCTCTTCACCCAGCTGAATAGGATCCAGGTCCAACCAGGTGATGCACATATGTGGGCTATCTAGTGGACTTTCAAAACATCTTACTGTATATGTCATCTAGTGGCATGTTAGGGTTTTATCCCCCCCCCCCCCCACCCCATCCCCGCCTATCAAACTCCTTTGGCTTGTGCAGATGTGAACGTTCATCCAGACAGTAGTCTTTAGTGCTAATGATAAGCGCAGTAGAATTATCAATATTATGCCCTGCAAAATATTTGATCTTAATTTGGTTTTCCTGACACCCCCTATCATCCAACCCCCCCCCCCCTCAATAGTTATTAATGTGGCGGCTTTCCCTGATGTGAATTAAAGTGCCCTTAATCTGCCTCTAACAACATCCCCCCCCCTCACCCAACACACACACACACACACACACATTAACATGACATAAGCAATGTGTATGTCCTGACAGCGACCGTGGGATTAGTGACACGCGACCGATGTGGGTCCATGGACGATTCCCTTCCTGGGCCCAGCTGCCAGTTTTCCCTTTACTGTCCACTGATTGGACGGCGAGATTGTTCCTGCCGATGAGATAGAGATTGTGTGGATGTAACATGTTTGCTTATATATCTAGAGTTTTAACTCTGCACACAATAGCCAAGTTGGTGCAGCGGGACAAATAGACTTCACCTTAGAAATATTTTAGTACCGTTTAAAACCACTCAAATTGGGAAGTGTAGAGATCTGAACATGGGTCTTTAACAAGGGAGTTAATGGCAGTATATGGATTTAGTAGCAGTTGCAAAACAAATGTTAATTCAAGTATTAAGCATGTATCATAATGGTGTATAGTATTCTGTTCAAAACCACAGGATTTAAAATTCTTCTGAAGTCTCGTCACCAGATACAACAGTGCCACTTTAACAAAAAGCCCTTTCGGAAAGGCACGCACCATGCGTGAATCCACAGTTAGTTTGCACGCGAATAGCTTGCGTGTGTTGACCACTGTCCCTCTCGACAGGGGCCAGGCACATGTAATATGTCTATGCTGAGCATTGATCCAGGGCCCTCCATGAGCACATAGGCGTGGCTGACTAACTGGCTGTGGATGGCCCCATAGTCGATATGCTCAATGAAGTGCATAGATCTGTATGTAGTCCATATGTACCTCTGCTATGGGACCTCTGGTAGTTGGTGTACCACAAATCCCCATTGGTCTATACATAGTGTTTGTCTTTCATAGCTCATATCATCTGTATGCTGCCTCTAAACGTTGAGTTGATTTGCATCTTATATTCTGTGCATAATGTCCTGCTGACAACAATATTTGGAGTCATAACTACTAAACGACCCCCTTGCGCGTAGTTTATATACTGTACAGTAAACGTCCTTTAGGATTTCTGTGATTCATAAACACATTGCTGCTGCGAATTAACTAATCTGCATGTTTAAGTACCCCTACTCTTCTGTGGTGCAGCTAGCATAATGTGTTTTATAAGAAATCCACATGAGGCCTTTGTGTTTGCCACTGTCTGAAGATGTTTCTGTTGTGAGGACCTGGCATTTTATGGTCACAATATTGCCAGACAGACCGAGACAGGCTGTTTTGTGACAGGAGACCTACTCAGACATAAACGTGATTGATTGCTTGATTGATTGGGGCGGTCTCAGCCTAACCCCGACTGGACAATATAAACTTTACGGCCCCCGCAGTGGCTGTGAAATTGTAGGGGTCCGAGGTACAGCATGTCAGGAGGAGTACAGCATTTCAACATTGAGACTGACCATTCTCTTTGATTTAATGTGCAAATACGCGGTGGTTCAACATCACTTTAGTTTTTTGTTGGAAATTAGCACGGCCTTTGTAAGATTGACAGCATAATGCCATGATATGTGTGTTGAAAGGTTTCAGTGTCCCTGAGGTCATTATATGTTCTTAATAGAGCTTCTTCCATGTAAACGGAGTATTCGTATTATTGACACTTTGTAAGATATGGATTGAAAGTATTAAATCAGCCTGAACACAATTGTGGGTTGACCCCTTGAGGTCAAAGGTGACCAATGATCAGGTGGCCTTGGTCTTTAGCGCTAATAAATTACTATTAAACATATTAATAATAAGAGGCAATATTCACACAAACTTCACAGAAAGCAAGCCCGCAAACACAAGTATCATTGCACATGTACTGTAGTATACATAACATTAGAATAATGTACGTGGATTAATCAGCTTATCAATTTTGAGTACTTATTTTTCAAAAATGTGCACAGATTCACCGGCACACACGCCATTTCGGTATATGACCGGTATATGTGCCTTATACGATCTCAATTGATAGATATTATTTTATTACCGACACTCTCCTGACTTTACATCATACTAGGGTTGTCATGGCGACCGGGCGTTACGACAGAGCAGATGACGAAGGAGTGCTGAGCAGATATCCGTCACTGAAATAGCCCCTGTAAGTGCCTAGGTGTGTGTGTGTGTGTGTGTGTGTGTGTGTGCGTGTGTGTGTTTGTATGAACACGTTTGTGCGCAGCATAACTTATTCTGTTTCTGCTGGCACCGCAGAATAGCCAAAACATTTATCTTTTATATAATCTTGAGGGTTTTTCTTTACCCACAAGCAAGACAAAGAAGCCATGTTTCGATTCAGTGTCACATCGGGCAGGCAGCAGGAGAAAATGCTGTTTCTCTCTGTCCATTAACCTCCTCCCACCGAACCCCCACTTACTACGAACACAAACAAACAAACAAACAAAATACATACATACATACCTAGAAGGGTGTTAATTGGGTAATTAAAGGCAGGGTCAGTCATTCTAGAGAAGGCTTGCTAAATTCGAGTTTAAATCAAAACAATAATCCTCTGCACCCTCCGTGACACCGTCCCACACATCGAAACGCATTGTGAAGCAAAGCGTAGAACTACGGCTTTGTTGATGTGAGTGGTGTTCGCCACTTTATTAATCTTCCTATATGGAGCCAGGGCTGTGTAGAAGTATCTGATTATTTTTTCAACACACAAAGAGAACAGTAAGATAGAGAATTGCGAAGAGATATTTGGTGTATTTGACAAAATGTATATTACAATTAGCTTGCAATAGCTTAATAGACCTTTAATGGTCAAGTAAAATATATTGCACTATGGTCCCTTGAAGGTTTGTACCTCAATAAAGTGAACTGCTGTTCTGAAATGCCTGGTCAGGGGTTCATAGCCTACATAACCCTATCACACCTATTATCACACCTATTATCACACCTATTGTGTTGCGCCGTTAAATGCAAATGTTCATCTGATGACCCCAAGTGGTGAATGTATTAGTATGGGGCATTGGGGCGTCATCGTGTTCCCTTGGGCGACTTTGTTTTAACCATAGAAGACCCATTTTAGTTCAAAGAAAACATCACTTAGCGCTCCACAAATACACATTTGCAAATTTTTATTTTTAAGACTACATTAACAAAGACAATAGGTTATATTGTCTTGCCATTGATAGTAAATGTGTGTTTTCTTTTCAAGAAACATTTGTAAATGTGTATATTGGAGAGCTAAGTGACGTTGTGTATTTATCTCCTTGGGTCTTACAGGGTTTTAAAGAGGGGTTCATCTTGTGAGAGGCTCTGTCTACCCACAATGCTGTGCAGTGAACGCAGTGTCAATGTTCACAGCATGTACCACTTTTAAGTGTTTTTTTCAGGTTTCCAGAACATTCAGCTTATTTTGTGACCAGTCAAACGACTTATTGGAAAACAAGTATGTCCCTTAACACCCTCGATTTACTGTAATACAGTTTTTCAGCATTATATATGATATTGTGCTGCTCTGTATGTTGAGGACAGTATGGTTTTGACAGGTTTATTGACATTGATGACCTACATATCCATTAACAAACAGAGTTTCTTGTTGTGGGGGTTTGGGTTGATAAAATGGGATGATGTTCCTTCTTTGTCCATCGGTTTTAAGAATCAGCGGGATGAAACACGCAACAGGCAGCAATCATGCCAAACACAACCTGCGGAGGGCAAGGGATGTGGAGAGAGAGAGCAAGGGATGTGGAGAGAGAGAGAGGGAGGGCGATGAACACATTGATCAGAGAGAGAGAGAGAGAGAGAGTTTGGCGTGTCGCATGCTCTGTGAAATAAATGGCATGAGCTGGGCCTGTGCGCGGTACAGTGCTATAAATGTGCCGTGTCTCTCTCTCTGTTCGGCTCTGTTCGTCATGCTAGCGCAAATCCAATGCATGACCATTACACTGCTCCCGAACGCGTAAACAACAAAAATAGGGCGCCACCCAGCCTCATGGAATGGAATCTGTCAGCAGGCAATTTTTGTCAACATGATTTAGAAAGTTCCATTTGGGTTATATTTATGCCAGTGATAAAATCTGATAAAGGTTTAATCTGGTTTAGTCCAATGACAAAATAGCCACACCAGAAGAAATCACAGTAAATCATATTTAAATCACATAATTTCAGCTAGGCACATTCATATTAACATTATCCTACATTGTCAGTATTTGCCAACTACTGCTACTACTAGTTCAAATGTTCAGGGTACCCTCATTGCTACAAGACAGGCGTGGTGCCTCTAATACCACATCATGTTGTGCAATCCTCTCCAAATCTGGCAAATGTCCCTCAATTTCATATTCATACGCCCTACCAGGTTCTCAAAATGGTATTTGCTGTAATGATGTTACCCTGGTTGGTCTTAATGTGACAATTACTGTAAAATCTTGTGCTTCTCCTTTCCACACAGGAGCATTACACTATCAAAATGGTCTAAGACGTGGGCGCGCGCACGTGTCTACGTGTGTGTATACTGTATGTGCGTGCGCGTGTGTGAAAATAAGAAATTGTAACCGTGTTTGCATTGCATTCAACGGCAATATACTCCCTGTAACAAGCTACAGTAGGTGTGTCAACATAACGTTATAACATTTCAACACGGGGTGAATAATGAGTCAGACCCAATTATCTGTGTGTAATGTGGATTTATGTCTCTAATTGGACCCCATTGTGTGGTTTGGGCAACGTCATGGACCATAAACTTAAAGTCACGAGGGGTCAGATGAAGCCTGAGTTGCACCTTGCAAAATGACCCCTGACCATGACATGGGTTTAATGGGTGTGTAGTGCCAACATGTTATGACCAAATTAAAGGCAGCTGCTACTTCGTTCAAATCATGTGCAGTTGTTGTCTCTGTGTGTGTGCGTGCGTGCATGTGTGTGCGTGTGTGTGTGCGTGCAAGCGAGTGCAACGCATGTATGTACCCGTTTGCTCAGTTTGTATTTATTGAGGAATGATGGTGGAGTAATGAGAATAATAAAAAAAGTGATACAGTATTTGTAGATTAGACGTTTGAATCAAAGGTTTTTTATTTTAATGGATATTTTTAAACATATAGTAGCACCCATTTTCTTTTCCCTCTAATTGTGCAAATAAAATTACAGCTCTAATTTAACGTAAATAAATACATCTCAGTTGTGCATTTCCAAATGCAATTATCCAAGTGCTTGATTTACCTCTTTCAACCATAGTAACATTAAGCAACCTCCATTAACACATACAGTATTTACACCCCCCCTCCCCCCACAGCACACACACACACACACACACACACACACACACACACACACACACACACACACAAGCAAGATTTGGTAAATAAAAACCCCATAAACCCACCCTCTCCTCATCTGCTCTGTTATTGGTCTGCCATTGCAAAGCACGGATGACAAAGTTGTAGCTATATAAGCGCATTCATGTTATTGACAGGTAAGGTGTAGATTCAACGGGCTAATCAACAAAAAGCCCTGATTGGTCAAAGATCTTCAGGTATCTGGCCAATTCTTAGTTATACCAAGGCACAGGGCATTTAAATCACTGCTGATTGTATACCTATGACATTTCTAACAAAAGACTCTAGATTTATAGCTCTACAATCGTATACTTACATCACCTTTACAACGACAAATGAAAGTCACCTTGAAAAGATATTTCATTCTTTGATATTTTAAGATTTTTCTGTAGTATCACAACCTGCTGTTTGTCCTTACAGTGTATATATATATATTTCTAATGTATTCTTTCATGTTTTTTTTTTTTTTTGGGGGGGATGGTGGGAATGGGACTCCCGGTGTTTGTTTGTGATTGGAGGATTGGGATGATGAGACTTTTTTTTAATTTTTAATTTTTTTTTTAAATATATTGTTTTGTTTTTACTCATTTTGTATTGTTTTTAATGACGTTGTAGTGTGAAGCGCTTTGTGTTACATTAATTTGTATGAAAAGTGCTATATAAATAAAGATTGATTGGATTGATTGATTGATGTTAGCCCAGTTGCTTATTCAAATAAAAAAAAAAATTGTAGCACTCCATACGTTGCAGAAGTTTAGTAAAAAAATCCGTTGCTATTTCTCACCGCTTATCTGCCAAGTGTTTTTTTCAACATGCAAAAACTGGTGGACTGTACAAACACACAAACACAATGATTCAAGACAATCTGTTGGACAGAAACTCTGTGATGTGTAATTTGTGAAGTGCTACAAGTGTATTACAGAGCTATAATTGTATTTATTCAGTTAAATAATATTACAGTAGACAATTGTTTTTAAATCTAAATAAAAAATGACTTGATTTACAATAGGCATACCTTAATTGTTTAGTGACTTTACTAGCAGAACATATTATACAAGTTTAATTTCACATGGTGTTCCAATAATCATGGTCTTGTTATTGTTCTTGATCCCCAGAGAACTGTGGGAATTAGTTTAATATTTTCCCAGTATAAATATCCAGAGTTGGGTTACTCTAAAGCTAAACCTTTGAATCAATAGCAATACCAAAACCCGTCAAGTTACCGCAAGATATTAAAGTGCTTCAGGTGACTCATCTATAATCCAACCAGTACCCAACAAAGAGAGCTAATGTGAAATCGTTCAACTCACTTTGACTTAGCATCCTTGAAAATCATCACAGGTTATCATCACAGGTTGGGGGGCAGGAAGGTCTATCGGTCTAGCTCCCTGCCAGAAGGTTGCAGGTTCAAACCCCAGTGTTGACCTACCTGTAAGAAAGATTCCTAACCCCCTACCCCTCACTTCTCCCAGTAGTTGGTTACAGCTTGCGTGTGTGTGAATGTGAGGCAATCGTGTACAGTGCTTTGAGTGGCAGGAAGGTCAGAAAAGCACTGTATAAATACAAGAAATGTAATTAATTTATATTTCACAGATCTTCTTTGCTTATCAGTGTAGTGGATAACAGTAATGTATTACTGTCTAATCCAATTCCTGTGATACAATGACCTCTGAACCCTATCCTTTGCCGCCAAATGGCCCAAACCCCATGTATACGGGGCTACATGAATGTGGCATAACTGTGACATAAGCACTATTATTACTTCTATTACTTTTATTATATTGAAAATGGCTTGAACCACATTTATGAACCCATTATGAGTCATTTTAGTATGGTTAAGTATATTATAGTGCTTATAGATACACCAAAACACTAAAGTTGTACTATGTATCACATGCACCTCAATGAAGAGAGTAATCGTGTTATTTTTTCAGTAAGTTATTACTGTAGTAAGACAGCAAGCTAAGGGCTCGGTGACATCAGCAGGGAATTGGCTTGGGGATCCAGACTCATTTATGGCATGTTCAGGAGAAACATAAATGAGGGCCGTGTTGCTTTGTTACTGCGTCATCCATCAGTGACTAATGCTGAGCTACGGAATCACTGCTGCTGGGAATTGATAGGACACGGAGACAATTATCCAGGAGGCATTCCATACAACGGTGACCTCAAACTGTGTGTGTGTGTGTGTGTGTGTGTGTGTGTGTGTGTGTGTGTGTGTGCATGTGCGTGTGTGTGTGTGTGTGTGGGAGAGAGAGAGGGGAGGGGGGGGGTGGTTCTATGTCAAACACAGGAGATCACAAATCAAATAATTTGATCACAAAGAGAAGGGATATGGATTTTTGTTAAGATTAAGTTTATGTTATATGTTTTGCTCTAAATGTTAAAATTTTAGTAAATAACGGATAGCAGCAGCATGTGTCTCTAAATGTAATTTAAGCGCACCATACAGTATTTTGGTAAAAATCTGAACATTTATATTGGATGAAATTTGGGTTTTCCTGCCTTTATACACACCCATATTACAGTATTAATATAAGGTTACAGCAGCCAAGGAAGAACACCCACAACTCAAATGAAATATAAATGGAATGCTAATCCCAATTTACAAAGGAAAGGGCATAAATGGCAAAGTTTTATCGTTCAACAACAACCAAGGCCTATTAGCGCTTTACCCCTTCCTTAGCATAATTTGCCACCTCTCTCATGCTGAGCAAGCACCTATCATTAACAATGCATCTGTCTCAATTAGGGCAATAATGCATTAACTCCTTCCTATTCAAGGAGCTCTGACGTCTTTCATTCTTTGGTATTTGTGCGGGTAACCTGATCAGCGCAGGAAAAGCTTGTTTCACAAGTGTCTGTGTGTCTTCTGAAAGGATTTTCATGTGCATTGCACCTGCTATTGTGTTTATTTATGAGTTAATGTGCTGGCAGTAATGCTAACATAAGATGCTGCTGTTTGCTCCAAGAAAGGTACAGTATATTTAATAATATGTGATGTGGCAGCTGTAAACTTTAAATCGTATTTTGACAGTTATTGGAAGAAATAAAAACCCCAATGAAAATAAGCCATTGCTTTTATGTCTTCATAAGCTGAAAAACAAGTGCTCAATTTATAAAACACAGTATTGTCTGCATGTCCCCAGTTCTTAAGTGTTTCAACAGCTAATGCAATTCAACAACCATTTTTGGTTGACAAACTCAGCTTTGACCAGTAGATTGATGTTGCCCTCCATTCACATTTGATTAAATGGCCTAGCCCTCTCCAGAGCGGGTTTAGTGTTCAGCGTTTCTTGGATGCATTCAGACCTAGTTCAGCAGAGAGGCAACATTTCACCTCAACATCCACCAGATGGCTACAGTTACATGGTTACAGTACACATTACGATCTGGGAAGCAGTTAATTTCAACTGCTTGAAAAGGGCAGGCAGTTTCAAGAGTTACTTGGCAGATGACTGGATGAATCATGTCGGGCAAACTTCAAAGAGCAAAAATAAGAAATATACCATTGGGAAAGGCCGTCACTGCCAACACCTAAGCCACAACACCTAAGCAACACACGTCACTGGAGTGTTCATGAGGCATACGTAACTTACTGCCCAGCGATACCGGCTGGCCACCGTTACAGCCACCCCGCTGACGCCAGGGTCCCAGCGACCCATTGTGTCATTGTCGCTTCTCGAGTCTGGCTGAACCCGAGCCTGCCTGCCTGCCTGCCTGCCTGCCTGCAGCAGCTGACACAGCCTGGTGCCCGAGAGCAGCCGGAGACTTTGTGAGAGCCTTCATCTGATCTGACGGGGTGTTCATCCAGCCTGATGCCACGGGAGAGAAACCGGAAGGCTTACCCCAAAGAACTGCTTTCAAAAGACCACACAATGGAGCTCTCTCTCTCTCTCTCTCTCTCTCTCTCTCTCTCTCTCTCTCTCTCTCTCTCTCTCTCTCTCTCTCTCTCTCTCACTCACATACACACACACACACACACTCACACGTAAATACAGGAGAGAGAAAGCTGTGCGTCTATTCCCACAGCAGATGCTGAGGAAGTGGGAGATTCTCAACGATGAAAAATACTTTTGGGTTTGACGCTTTCATCACAGCGACCTGCCAGACAGATACTTTCAGGGAAACATGAGGTGGGGTGTGAGGGATTTGAGCAAGATGTGGGTGGGTTACCGCTCAACGCTAGTACTTGTACACCGTACAGGCTTTTTTTCTAAAACTCCTATACGAGTTTCCCTTTCAAGATGTCTGCCTTCTCCTCTGGGCTGGCTTGTCAGCGGTGCTGGATAGTGGGCAGCTAACATGCACATCTCTATTATAAAAGGGGGGATTTACATCTGTCTTGCATTGTGTTTTGAGTTTCCATGCCATTTCTCCTGGCTCTGTTATCTTGTTTGCCTGTCAATCCCTCCAAGACAAGTGTCAAGATGTCGCCTATCTCTCATGTCAGCTCGACATCTGTCCCCCACTGTGACTTCTTGTCTGACAGCGATGTAGAATGCCGTTTGATGCGTGGTTATAAAGGAGCGCTCCTCAATTAAATAATTGTGCTTCCCACAACCCCTAATGCCACCCCTCCACACACCACAAACAAGCTCACAGTTTATGTTATAGTGTGCAGAACAGCGCACATTGCCGTAAGAGGATAGTGGGCATGCACTCTTAGAATCCCAAACTAAAACATCTTTGTAATTCCGGTTTCAACCACAAGGTGTCCCGTTTAAGGAGAGATATAAAACCCTTTTAAAATGTCAGCATATGTATTTTGATATAATATCTAGAAAATCGGGAAGAAACAACATGAAGATTGAGATGCTGCAATATTTGACAGAGGATTGGAAACCGTTCTTTTATGTGTGTGTGTGTGTGTATTTTTTATTTTTTTGGCATCTGCTCCACCGTAAGGATTGCCAGTGCAAGACACAGTATAATGAGATAAGGCAGAGAGAAGGGAACGCGATTGAGGGAGAGGATTTGGAACTGCCAAATTATCCCTGGGCTCCCGGTGTAAGTGCAGATGCCTGGCAGAGAGTTAACGCTAAACCTGGCGTAAATAAACAGTTGGCTATAAAGTACACAACCAAAAACCACAAGGTGGGGAAAACCACAAACACCTACAGCACACTCACTTTGAAATATTGACAATATACGACACACAGCCCTCCGTTGTTACACCTGTCACATTTGAGTGCCTGAAAGCTCTGGGAATATTTTTAGAGCTGTTTATGGTAAATTGACTGCATTTATATAGCACTTTACAGTATTTTGCCTCACATTCACCCACACACACAACGATGGTGGTTGCTGCCATGCAGGTTGCTGCCAACCACTGGGAGCAGTTGGGGGGGGTTAGGCATCTTGCTCAAGGATGCTTACTGGTGTGTCATCACCGGGGTGTGAACCCACAACCAACTGGCTGGGAGCCCGGAACATCCAGACCACTAGACCATCCTGCCCGCCCCGTTTAGTCAATGGACATGAAAAGCAGAACAAACACACACATTTACCTCTGCAGTGTGTAAAACACTGCTAACATGGCTTCTTTTCCAGTCTCAAGGTGGACAGCATTTTGTTGATAACAGCGAGCAAGCACACAGCAGTCAAGCAGATAGACAGAGCGATAACGGCGCAGGGGAAAAGGTTGCATCCGAGAGCGTTGTTTTTCACAGAGAAAACAGCCACATAAACCATCTTTATAAGAGGCAATTACTTCCAGGTCTGCCAGTGTGGCCCGACTAAGCCAATCAAACAGCATGATGGGGCCTCTCAAGGCCCTTTTCTATGCCTCTAACCTTGTTAGAAGTGCAGCTAACACTTGGAAGCACCCCACCAACCCTCAATTGCAAAGTGACCCTGGAGCACTATCTTTTAGCTACAACACTTCATGCTGTCAGCTGGAGCCGGTCCGTGCTAGGCTAGGCTAACTATAGTGTGCAAGCCAAGGGTTCTGAGTAAGGATGTGTGATTTATGCGCTGTGCAAGAGCTGTGTTGCCTAGCCTACACGTAGACGTTATAGCTACCTCTCTCGTACCATCTATTTTTTACTATAAAACTGCCGCACATTGTGCAAAATGTATTATAAATTCAAATTCATAGCTGTGCCAAACACATAACCCTCATAAATATATCCTGTAGATGGGGTTACTGCACAAAATGGAAAGGGTCTATAAGAGTTGAGAGGCTTTGGTGAAAATACAATACAGTATATTTGAGTGGTGGGAAAATCACACACTCCACGCCCACATTGAGCACTAGTCCCGGGACTCATGGTTAAATCTGGTGCCTTAAAGTCACAAGTCAAGCCTGGCAGCGAGTGCACATTTTGTGGGCTAATAGAACACGGAAAAGGCAATAAATAACTGATACCTAGATTAACAGGTATTAACATTTCACCAAGCGCTGTGACTCACAATGTAAGACCGGAGATGATAATCAACGTGGATTACAGTCAAGCGGAAGAGAATGTGCAGACAGACAGACAGACAGACAGACAGACAGACAGACAGACAGATAAGAGTTCAATTGCCCACTATAGCTTGAGTAAAGGCAGAGAAAACCTTGCAACAACAAAGGCCACAAAATTGGGCAATTGGAGGATGGGTTCTCCAGCCATTTTAGGTTCACCTTTGACTGTTATTTGTGACTGTTTGCAGATAATGGTAGCATTGATTTCAGCCTCTCTTGAGGCTTTCTGTGTCTGTTTTAGGAAAAGGGGTAACCTGGATGAAATGCTTTTACAGGATAGGAATTGAAGGGAAAAACAAATATGTGTCTGTCCATCCATCCAAGAAAAATAATTATTAATACAATATTGCAATTCACCAATTGATAAAATTGAAATAATTACTCAAAACTTCTAATTTTCATAAACATTCTGTAAAATGAAATTATCTTTAATCTTGGTGGTATTGTTTGTGTTTGTTATTATACAATTCTGTTGACACACGCACACAAGCGCACACACGCACACACACACACACACACACACACACACACACGCACACACACACACACACACACACACACAATGCCAAACAAGCTTGCATTTTTGACCAGATGATATACTGCCACCTATTGAACTGATTATATAAGTACTGGAACATAGCACCAATATATGTAGCTTTTTCAGTCAGTCATAATAAATGAAGAATATTAGAAGTAAATTGTTACCTATTTAGCCTTTTACCAACAATGATGTATGTGTGTAATCATTTTTTTCTTTAGATAGCCCTCACTGCATCACCATAAACATGTAAAATGTGTTAAACTGTGGCCTAGTGGATGACATATAAGCATACAGTATTGGCCTATATAACCTTCGACTAAAATCGAGCGCAGCATTTCTGCTTTTTATGCAGGGTATTAGTATTTATTTTGAACGTTATACGGGGACCTGTCCATGGTGCTGAAAGTCGTGCAGTATGTTTAAACAGATCCCTCCATTGGACTACATGTAAACCTTCCTAATATTGAAATGAAGTTGTCTCCGTAGTGTTGGGCAAGACACATTGAAAATGTAGTGAGCTGAGTTACAGTACCAGTTACTCTACGTTAAATTAAGATACACTACCCTCAATATAAAATTAGCAAACTAAGCTACAGCAACACGGCAAACTTAGATTACTACATTTAAAAAGTTTCGCTGGTACTGAAAAGCTATTTGATAAAGAAAACAGCTCAGCTACCGCCACGCTACTGATGAATGTAGTTTAACTAGTACTGCCCAACACTGCCCGTATGTATCACACCTATTTATCCACCTATATAATCCATATTTTACCTGAGTTAGAGTTACATGTGTATTATTGTTGTGGTCATTACAAACTACACACACTCACTTTAATGTTTATATTAAAGTGAAAACATATCGGTCGAGGTCTGGAACTGTAACTTGAATGGTCCTACTGCTAATATGGGCGTAAGCCTGGATACAAGTTGTTCAAGTGCATACGGTCTTCAGTGAGTGGAAGGACGGTGTTTTGCTGCCACCTGGCGTTCAAATCGGTCCAAATCAACTCAATGACAAAGACAAAAAAAAAAAACTAATGACGTAACTTCCGTCTGACTTCCTGTTTTATTTTTCCACACATTTAAGAAGCGTTTCATAAAGACAACGTGAAGGTAATGAATATTATGCTACACTATAATCAGCCCACAATAGTCTACGTTTCTCTACCAGTCCGTGTTTATTTTACGGATAGCTTTGTGAATATGTTTGAATTCCTTCCTATTGAATTTCTAAGGTAAAAAACGTTTTGCTTATTGTAGATATGCTAATGTGGACTGCCAAACAAGCTACGGCACGGTACAGTAAAATTGATGGTGCATGAATGTAGGTCATTAGGAAGATTGACTACTAAACCATTAATACAGTGTGCTTGGTGTGTTAGACATAAACAACACTGCATTATGTCGGTCGTTAGTCAAAAGTCCACACTGCTCCGGAGCAAAGCTTTGCTCTCTACAACGTCACGTAACCACTGTTCACTGCACATCATGTCCTTGGCTGCGTGCTCAGTCCTGTTCGACTCTACCGTGTATTTCACTTCCACTGGTAGAGATTGGTCTCTTATCTTTGACACGTTTGCGGTGAAATACACTGCCACTGTGTCTTTGGGAATCGGTGTCCTGCGGGTTGGGATGCTGAACAGTGCGCGGTAGTGGAAGAGGATGTGATGGTCCTCTTCATAGCGGCCTAGGTAGCTCATGCTGAATATCCAGTCTGGGTGCAGCTTCCAGGTGCGAATTATTTGCTTTATCTGTTGAGTTCCCTGATCGACTGTGAAGTCGCGACAAGACACCCAGTTAACGTTCCCATCGCGTCGGTCAGGGAGACACACCTGCTCGCTGAGTCTGACGTCATCTTGACTTTCCACAGTTGTTTCTACCAGTTCCTCGACGGTGAGACTGTCGTCAGATGACTTCACGGCCTCTTCCATTCCCTTTAACATGGCTTTCAGCTAATAATGTTCCCAGTTTTATGCTGGAGCTAAACACGTGTGTGCAGGCCTCAGTTGGAAACCACGTAGTCAATATTCACTTGTGTTGGGTTACCATAACAACAGCAACACTATCGATGACGTCAATGTCGTCACGTAATGAACCTTCAAAATAAAATAGCCAATGTCAATATATTGAATTGTGTATAATTCGTTGTACAGACAGTAATTCACAAAGATTTCATGATATTGCTTTATGTTTCTTGAATGCAAGGAGTAATTAACTGAAAAATTATATGTAATCGTTAATTTCATATACCATAACAACCAGAGAGGGGAGAAGACCTTCTGAGAGTCAGATGGAGCCCTCTGTTGGAATTCTTTTGAACAACAGTTAATCGTATAATAGGCCCAAGTGTTTTTGAACCACTATACAAGGAATATTTAGCAAAACTGCATTATGTCAGATGGATTTGCATTAATACCATTTATGTTTATCATGTTTAATCATAAGTGTACTAAGTGTATTACAATTCTTTTTAGATTCAATTGGAGCCCTTCCCAACATGACGGTGCTACAGAAGCCACAGTAGCCCAGCTAGGCTGCCTCCCAGAATGCTATGTGGCTGACCGCACAGGCCGCAGCCCGGTGCCGTTGTCGCACACGTTCCCTCACTCCCGCCCCATCGACGGCTGCATGTTGCGGATCAGAATCGCTCTGGACAGCGTTACCAAGGCCGTGGGCAGCGCTGACATCCTCGCCAGGATCTCCCGCCTCAGGCCCTCCGGCACTTCCATGAGCGCCAACAACGCCACCGCCCGCTCCGACCGGGACCTGGCAAACCGCCAAGCGAGTCCTCCCACCTCTACCGTCGCTGTGGAGATGGCGGCGAAATCGCCAGAGCCGGACCGGAGCGCCGTCGGAGGATTGCCGGCGGTTGTTGCGGCGACGGTGAGCCCCACCCCCGATGGTGGCGTCGTGGCCAGACAGATGCTTCAGCTGTTCCACCCGGCCAGCCCCCCGGCCAACATGGAGGACACCTGCAGCGAGCTGGCACAGCGCGTCAACGCGTACTTCTCCGCCGACGCACCGGCTACAGGCCCCGCCCCCTTCCTAGCCTCCACGGTGGCTCCAGGCCCACCCCTCCCTCCCACGGCCGAGGGGGCCATCCCTTCCCCTCCCTCATCCCCAGTCGCCCCGGCGACCACCGCCTGCACCCGGAGGGGCCTCACCCAGTACCTGTCGCACCCCCGGCCGAGCGTGCAGGCCTTTGTGGGCAGCTACATCGCCCCGCTGGTGCCCAGGTTCAGGGGGGCCGTGGCCGAGCAGGACAAACGCCCACCGTCGCCAACGCCAAGCCCCGCCCGGGGGGATGCCGGCGTGGGGAAGACAGGGGAGGAGGGGGAGGGAAGGGGGGAGAAGGATGGGGGGGAGAGCGCAGAGCGGAAGGCCAAAAAACAGCTGCAGAGTCAGAGTCAGAGAGAAAAGGTAGGTTGTTTTCTACAGCTGTGGGGAAAATTAAGAGGCCACTACGCATTTGTTAAAAATTTAATAGTCTGTAAATACACTGTAAATAAAATGTAATAGTCTGTAAATACACTGTAAATGTGAAACATGTTTTATATAGAAAAATCTCTACATTTTATTCTGAAAATACATATATTAAGCAACCAAATGATTTAATGTAGGCATACATAGTATAAATCAGAGAAACTGCTGCAGTGGTCTTATTGTTTCCACTGCTGTATGTCCGCTTTTAAAGTTAGGCAGTGAAAAAGCAAGAATAATAAAAAGTAGATGAGGACAGTGGATATCTTTTGGAAATGTGCATTTGACGGAAACGTTGATCTTGACTAGCTAGCATGGATTTAAATTATCCGAGCAAGTTACACCGTGCTGTATATTAAAAAAACACCTGGTTAATTTTGAAACTATTGCAGCAACCTTTAACCAATCGGCATTTCTACAACTGTTTTGATCCACTCATCTAGCTCTACCACCATTTAGAAACATGCTTAACTTCAACACCATCTCACTACCCCACCCTGATTGATTGGACCGCCAGCAGGGTTGCTGTGAACACTAACACTAAAGAGAACAGGGTTTCCAGACTGAAAACAAATGAAGCTGAGAGCAATAGTTAGGCGTAGCCAGGCGAGCTCATCCCACCCCAGTCAAAAGCTAACCAATGAGCTGTGGAGGAGGTCTGTGGTTCTGGAGCTTCCTTCTGACATTTGTCCTCGGCTCAGATCATTGCCAGGGTTTGCGTGGACAACCGGACCCGGACGCTGGTGAAGGGCTTGAGGAGGGTCACGGACGCCAGGCTGCTCACCAGTCGCATGGAGGAGCTTCGCCTGCACCTGCTGGAGTTTCCAGAGACGGGGGGCGTGGCCATCAAGGTGGGACCTTGTGGTGGTGTTTGTTGTCTTTGGTGATTTTGTCTCTTGATAAGATTTGCTTGACACGCTCATACGCCATGTAATGTTATTCACTCGTCGCTGCTTGTTTGTGGACGTGTCAGGCTGTGGTTGCCTAGGGATCCGTGTTGTATATTTCCCGACCAAAATGTTTCCTTCATCAATGTCCGTGTCGATCAGCAATATCCTGATCCTGAATCGGTCCTTGCCTCAACTTGATATTAGTTTATCATGTTACTTTCCCATGTTGCGTCACCAATGGTTACTTTATTGCTACATGTCGCTGAATGAATATCTGTAAGCAGAGTCTTGGGTACAGTGTAGTATCTCAAATTAGGCAGGGTGGTGGAATGCAGAGAACCAATCATGTATTTAGCAGCGAATGGAATTCGCTGTAATAGTTCTTGGTTTGTCTGTAGTGGTTTGAAAGAAAACAGAATAAACAAATGAATAACAGTCATCAGTCCTTATTACCATTTTACCATTTGAATTCTATGAATTCTAATGATTCTATAGGATATGTAGGTTCATCAACAGCAAAAATATACAGTAATATACATACGTACACACACATAAGTACACACATACGTGTACTTACTATACAGTATATAGAGATAGGTGTGTGTATGTATGTATGTATATATATATATATATATATATATATATATATATATATATATATATATACACACACACACACACCCACACATA
>JAODUK010048128.1:7153-19518 GCA_027564635.1 Typhlichthys eigenmanni
CCCCCCCCCCCCCCCCCCACACACACACACACACACATGAGTATCCCTCAGGAAGCAAGCCAGACATTGTTATGACCTAACCCCCCCCCCCACCCCCTTTCCACCTAGTCTTAAAACGGTTGCTATCCCGCTGACTAGTCATTAAAAACAGTCAAGTGCAAAGTGGCCAGAGTGTGTTTTACGTAGACGGTCTGCTCATACGTTTAGCGCTGGCCGTCTATACGACGACCAGCTTTTAATTCACCGACCGCTCTCTGCGACGTTGTGTTAGATGAGTCGCCCGACGACAATATCAGCTCTGCGTTTGGCTACTGTCTCCATGGTGACACACTTGGCGACGCTGTAAATATACAGTGAAAAGGGGAAGTCGGGCAAAACGGAAACTTCACTATGGCGTGACAGTCTGGCAGCTGCCAGCGGGGAAACGTTCTTCAACGCCCATTTGAATGTGGAAAGGTTATATATAGTGCCTATGGTTTTGATTCATCAAATGTACCATTATGAATACTTTACAACAAGTATGCATGCTGTGCTGTTTTCGTATTTGGTTACTAAGGCAACAACCACATTAAAATCTTATCTAAAATCATGTAGAATTGCTAATGTAGCTTTGATACACAAAGGGAAAAAAACAACAACAAAAAAACAGACGCCACGATTGCAGTGATGTCACCTTTTAACATCCCCTCCCCCCAAACGTACCATTGGCAGAAAGGGGCAATAATAAATGACCTTAACGACACGATTGGCTGTCAGAGATATCACACTCGACTGTCACAGCAACAGGCTGCAGCTTCTAAAGTGGGCATGTTACGTCATGTGGGGCCTCTGTATTCGGTGGCGAAATCACACCACTGGTTGGCAGTGACGCCGCTGAAGCAGAAGTCGTGGTAAATGAGGTTTAGTCATTACACCCCTTCTCCCTACAAACCCAAGGCCCTTTCAAAAACCAAAATGACCCATTTCACAGTCACTCGAGGCACAGTTGTGAAGGCGTGCCAGCCAACACAATCACATTGGAGTGGATGTTAATAGATAAAATCTGGATTTAAAACGCACGACCCTTACTTCCCCAGAGGAATTCTCTTCCCTGTTTATGTTCAGATGCCAAAAAAAGAACGTTGTCACTTCAGAAACAGACTGCGCCTCTGTTGTATTTTTGCCAAAATAGCACACCAGTGATCATTCACTGAGTTGGAAATACTTATATAGAGTACATACATATTTAAAAAGAAATGTGTAGATTTGAATGAATTATATATATATATATACACACACACACACACACAGTTTATTCAGGCTATATTAGGGCAGGGTTCATGTGCAGTTATGTTACATTGATGTTTATGTTTTGTATACTGTCCAAATTGTTGGACAGACTGTATTTTGTTTGTTATGCTTTGGCAACATTGTCTTTGAATTTTCATGCCAATAAAGCAAATTTAATTGTTAATTTAAATGAATTTTTGAAAAAAATGAATTCTGATTTATCACAGTGATAGCTCCTCCCCCTTACAGTAGGCTAGCTACTTTTGCCAACTGTCGCTGCAGAGTATTCACACAATACAAACTTCAGAGGTTGAAGATGACATTGCTGACTGGTATTACTTGTACTGTTGATATCAATGCAAAAATTTTCTTAATAAATGAGTCGGACCATTCCTCGTCTAAACCTAACAGTATTTTGTTTTTGTTTGTTTGTTTTCCAACTGTTCAGTTAACATTCTCATAACATTCTCTAGTCAATCATAATAAACAAATCATTATACAAGAGTCAGTATAAATAATGAATTAGCATTAGAATTAGCCCCTTCATTAGCATACTAGGTGAGAACTCCTCTTACACTGACGGACATTCTCCATTTGGACAAAACTATTGTTTTCAGGTGTGGCCATCAAATCTATCCCAAGAGGCTGCACGCAGTACTACTTTTCGAGGCCGAAGGATCTGATTTTCTCTAGATCAGTAGACCTACAATATCTAACGCTAGATACAGTGAGTGACAATCTTAATTGGAGGAGAGAGTAGGCCTATACAATGCAATGCAATGCAAGAGAAAGAAATATAATCTAAACCAGTGTTTCCCAACCCTGGTCCTCGGGGAACACTGCCCTGCATGTTTCAGATGTCTCCCTGCTCCAACACAGCTGATTCAAATGAATGGCTTGTTATCAGGATTCTAATGAGCCATTCATTTGAATCAGTTATGTTGGAGCAAGGCAACATCTAAAACATGCAGGGCAGTGGAGGACCAGGGTTGGGAAAACACTGATCTAAACAACAAAGACAAAGGCATCAGACAAGCCTTCCCGATTTAACGTTAGCGGCGATTAGCCAACTGTACTGTAGATCTAACACAGTAGAATAGTGTACACCTAAACGTTTTGTTTTCTGCAGTGACAAGTAGGCTAGATACACAAACAAAGTTATCTTAATGTTGCCTCTAATGTAAACATTCTCCATGATTAACTTCCCATTGCCTGTTTTGTTTTGGGGAAACTAAAAAATAAAATATAGCCTACCCCATGACAGGCTTGTAGCCTCTCAGGATACCTTGTGTTACATCATTTTACACAAGTCACATTACATCATAAACTAAATTCAGAGAAAAAAAATCATTAAAGAAAATAATAAGAGTATATATGTCAGTGTAGTATTGACACCTGGTCACAGAAAGGCATATATTAATGTACACATTATTAATTAGATTACCTCAATCACTTGACAGCCCTAATACAAATATAAAATACTAGTAGTCTTGTGTGCATAGAGATCCTTTGTCTGACATTCTTACCTCGTTTCTCACTAACAGCACAGTAAATGTTTGTTGTTTTTCTCCAGGGAGGGTAATAGGAACCAATTATCAGTGAAGGGGTCCAGGGACCTCGCGGTTTTTATTTTTAGCTATGACTTCACTTGGATGATTGCCTGCATGGCCACAATGCATGGCCTCATTATATGAATTCATAGCCATATATACACATACATTGTTTAATGGTAAATGTTTTACGTTTACACGATAAGCATTTTATTTACAATGTAAGTAGCATGGCATCTCATAAGAAGTTTCAAGTTGACACTTGCCATCTTTTCTTTAGTCTGCTCACATGTTTTGCTTATTAATACTAATTCCCAACACCTGCGTCCAATCCTGGGAGTTAACAACAGTCTCTCTCTCTCTCTCTCCCACTCACAGACGTCGCTAAACGTCACCCACACCTCCACACGCAAACACATATGGTACATTTTGTGCAATAAATTCACAGTGACAAGTATTGCCAGGAAAGAATGGCCTCCAGCCTCTTGTTCTTGGCCGAGCTTTTGAGCTCCACAGACAGCCGATGAGACGTCACACACGATATATGTTACCCGATGTCCATATCCCTCCCTGAGCCACCCTGCGGCTCCAGTCTTAAGGGCACATCATTCAGGGCTCGACACGGCACCTTGGCGAGCGGCCTTGACAGATGGCGGTTCACAGCCCAAACAAGAGCTGGCCTCAGCCCAAACCCATTACCAAAGTCATGAATGAATGCTTGGCTATATAAAGCCTGCTATTTTTCACCCCCCAACACAGGTGGGAACGTTCCAAGCTGTAAGTAAACACATAAACTCACATCCTTTGCATGGGGCAACACCCTTGTTTTTGAAGCGTGGGGTGTTTACGTTCACCTTGGGACGCACCCGATTTCCCCCACTGAGAAATTGCAGGTCATTTAAGATTTCCAAAACAAGGTTCTAAAAATTGAAACGGTGCAGTTAGACATCAAATGTAGTGCCCTGCACCAAAACACAGCAGGGATTACAGTTTGCCCTTGATGAAGGACACCGTCTACTTTAAGAAGTGATGTTTTAAAGCCTGTTTTATCCCTCTTCTCAAACAAGGACCATGCATTTTCTTTATGTACTGTATGTGTCAATCTGATACAATGATTATACTACAGGTGCAGTGGTTTAAACCAAATCCAAATTATATTTTGTTTGCTCGACAGATCATTCAAAAACTATCCAATTTTAAACTTTACTTATAAATGTTCTCAAAAGAATTGTCTTAAAAAAGTTTATATAAAGTCTTCTATCTGCAGTTGTATTGCAGCCTTTTCTATATGTTATTTTGTAATGTCATGCTTGGCATTACTGACATGCACATTTTTGTGTATGCAAGGAAGTTGTTTTTGGTTGAACAATATATGGTTTCCACAAGGTTATATTTGACAATAATGACTTAAAGATCTGTAGCCCGTGTTTTAAGAAACAAGCCAGACTTGGACTATTAAACCTCATATTACTTTTCAAAAGACCATAAGATTTCTTTACCATATCCAAGTCTTCATACACAAGATGATAATTAAAACTTTGATATGAGCATCAAAGCGGCTTGCTGCTTCGACATTCATCTGTTGGATCAAAAGGGCTTTGATACATTGACAGACCCTCATTCTTTTAGCAAGCCTGTAATTTGTTCAATAGAACACTTCTCAACACTGAGATCGCTCTGACGTCTGCAGGAAATGCGTCATACTTCCTTCTCCATAAATACACGGCCAAACGTGGCTGTGTATAGCAACTACACTGCCATATGCTTGAATCAACAAAACATACGAGGTTGGCCAACCAAAGTCAAACTTGTCGAAGTAGAGGAACTCTGTCGCGATTTAGCAAGAGCTATTATTGGTAGGAATGCGAGACAAAACAGTAACAGGTTTTATAAATGAGACATGAATTGTTCCAGGCTTCCCTCGTAAGCTATTGTGTTTTCCCTTGAGCTCATCTGAGTCACACAGCTGGAATTTCACCAGTGTTACAACGTTCTACCAAACTAGCGACTGATTGGATTACGAAGGTTGTCAGCCACTGTTTTATTACTAAAGCACTTTTATTTCAATAGTATCACTAACTCAATGCTGTTACAGAATAATAATAATAATATTGCAATCACAAAATGACTGTGTGGGAAAGTGAGTGTGGGAAAGTTATAGAGTGAGCGTGAGTCAGAGATAGAGCAAGGATTTCCACAGAACTCTGAACAAACCTTCATTTCACACACAAGGCCACCCTAGCCTAGACCAAAGGAGCATCTCCAAGGAAACAACAGGGCGTGTCTCTCAGCTGAGTGTCTCGGGAACCAACGTCATTCCTGCACGGCAAAAACGTACAGGCACATTCTCACCTGTCTGTCTTCCAGGGCTTGAGTAATGTGTACACATTATATTCTCAAAGGACTACACAAGTCCACGTCACATATGAATTAAACACCATGTAAAGACCTTAACCTCCAGGCAGGCATAGAAAACTCCTCCATTCCCAGACAAACAGAAATGCACCAAAAGCCTATTTTGAGTACATTTTATAGCATGCGCAAACCCTGATTACTATTAAGACAACTATGGCAATAAATAAAACTGTTGGTCCATGAATGCACCACTAATCTTAAATAAATATCAGTCAATAAGAAATACCACAATGTTTTCGTTCAATGGTCAAACAGATGAGGAATGAGCGGGACCTATTGTATTTGAGAGCTCCCAGCTCAGTGGGGGGACATGGAGATGGGACGAGAGAGAGAGAGAGAGAGAGAGAGGGAGAGAGGAAACGGGAGAGCTACGCTAGCTATCTTTTGGTTCAAAGTACGGTCACTGGACGGCGACCAGTCTCGAAGCTGCAGAAGAACAAACAAAACAAAAAAAGAAGAAACACCCACAGATCCAGAGTTAGAATGAGACAGAATGTCTTTGGAAGGTAGTGGAGAGACAAGAATGCCATCAATATGACATTCTTGCACAATGCCAAAACATTGTTCTGGTTTTGACACTAACCTACTGTATTTATTTGTTACAGGTACATGGTTGGCAAAAGGGCAGAAATTAACATACAGTATGTTGATTTGTTATGTGTAATATGAGTCCAGAAAAGAAAATGATATCCAAACAAGACGAGTAAACAATGGAAAAACTTAGATTTGTAAGGCCTTGTTAACCCCTTCAATGCTTCGTAGTGAAATAAAGCCAGTGCTCTAAATTGATTAAATCAGAACTTTTTGGTCACGTGACCTGGAGAATTGAAGAAACGCACTGCCTTTTTAAAACTCCCGTCTTATAGCCTCTGTCATCAGTTTTCCTTTCCGTTTTGAAGGAAGGAGACGGGCTGGCTGCTGTTTGAGGTCTCCGCACCATGTTGTTTTTCCCCAGACACAGGAAAGCAATGGAAAAAACAAATGGGGGAGGGGGAGAGAGAGAGAGACCCACATAATGCCAATAATTGTGCTAGCATTACTGTATATACAATATAATGTTTATGCTTTTTATGCTCCGCCCACCCCCACGACTCATTGTTTGTTCACAATATAGGCCAATCACACGCATGCAGGTGGATACACACACGGTGAGTCTCTTAGCCTAATCAGAACGAGAAGCTTAGCATTAGCCAGCCTGCACAAGGTCACGCTACAAAGCAAATGCACTAGAGCTGTCTGCCTTCTAGGCCGCCAAGTCACTGCAGTCTGCTCTAAATGCAGGACGGCTAAGGCTTACATGGCTTACGCTATGTATCACATATGGGATATGAATACCTAGTATCTTTATTAACATGTATAACATGACTGCTATTACAGAGTTTTCTTATCTGAAAACATCCTGTTTGTCCTCCCAGAATGTCCCAGCACTGGAAGGGGAACAAGTAAACAAGTAAAACAGCTCAATAAGGCAATAGCACATTTCACAAGACGCACACAGCATTCATTAATTCAGTGTCTCCATCTCCACCAGTGTCTAGAGACAGATGTGACAATATCTCAGCATTGGGTGGGAGCTACAGTACCTGTAACAACACCACCACCACCACCACCACAACCATAATAACAACACAAGGCTGATAAAACAAACGCACCATTATCTACCTTAATAATGGCACCATGTACAACTTGACAGGAAGCCAGTCTTATTGAGCGTGCAGGCTGTAAAATGGTCTTTGGATCGTGGCCTGAGGCTTGGCTGGATCCCAGCCAAGATGTCTGGGCCATGCCCTGGATGTCAACATGACAGCGTGTGTGGGTGTGTGTGTGTGTGTGTGTGTGTGATTGTGTGCGCACGCACAGGTGTGTACATACAGTAGGTGTATGCATACGTGTGTGTGTGTATGCATGCGTGTCTGTCTGTACGTACAGTGTGTATGTGTATGCATGCTGGGTGCGCGTACTGTATGTGTGCGTGTGCACATCTGCATTAGTGAGCAGGTGCAGACAGCGAGACAGCTGAGTAACCTGAGACGCCACAGAGGGTGTCAAATTGTGTACGCAGCAGCTAGCAGCAGCTAACAGCAGTTAGCAGCAGCTAACAGCAGCTAGCAGCAGCTAACAGCAGATAACAACAGTTAGCAGCAGCTAACAACAGTTAGCAGCAGCTAACAGCAGATAACAACAGTTAGCAGCAGCTAACAGCAGCTAGCAGCAGCTAACAGCAGATAACAACAGTTAGCAGCAGCTAGCAGTGCATCCCCTCACCCACACACCCTATCCCTACCAAGGAGTATAGGGAGGTCTCCTGTGGTGCCGACCACAAGACTCTGTCCCCAACTCCTCATGTGTTTTTGATACTGTCAATCAATGTGCGGGGGTAGGGGAGGAACGCCAGTCATTTCGACCTTGGTTTGAGCAGGAGGTCAAGTGTTACCAAAATGTTTTTGTTCTGTTTCATGCGCAGGGGGTAACGCTACACGCAGTCTGAGCAGTGCATGTTTACATTAACAATAAACATTAGATGGCCATTCCTAGAAGCGAGGTATCGTTTCTGACCAAGGGGCGGGGACAAGGTCAACGTTGCATTCCTAGAAGTGGACTTTCTCAAAACACTCACCTATCCAGGATGTGTAGTTTCTTTTGAGGTGTGTCTGTGTACTTGAGTGCCAAAACAATATGAAATATTAAGACAAAGTAGATTTTAATGCATAATATTGCATAATTTTCTAACTATTACAGTACCTGTTTGCTAGCTTACTTTTCTGAACTTTGTTAATGTCAGAATATCCTCCTTTCCTTACCAGACATTGTCACTTTGTCATATAATCATTTTGATCATTCAGGTATACACATAAACAATAGCACTGTATACACACGTGCACGCGCACACACACACACACGTGCACGCACTCACATACACACTGGATATGCATGTAATATGTAAAGCAGTGTTACAATTTCCAACATGTACTGTATATTTCCCCATTGCAGATGTGTACTACTACCCTGGCTCCGCCCGACTATTGCTCTCAGCTCTATTTCTTTTAGCTGAGATTACAGTCTGGAAACCCTGTTGGCATTAGCATTCACAGCAGGGTGCCTACCCTGCTGGCAGACAAATCAGGGTGGGTTGGTGAGATGACGTTGAAGTCAAGCGTGTTTTGAAATGGTGGTAGCGCTAGATGAGGCGATCAAAACAGTTGTAGCGACGCCGATTGGTTCAGCGCCGTTAAATAGTTTCAAAATTAACTGGAGGTCTACCCAAAATAGGAGGAATTGATTGCGAACACTTCCCAATGGAGCGTGGCCAGACTATATTCACTTTATGAATATGGCCTGGTTACATCAGGCTATATACTCGCCTGGTAGTAAATTCTGACCTGCTTGAGCCATTTGCTCCACATTTATTAAACTTACAATGTATTTTAATTATCAGTTTTGACTAATATCCACACCTGACCACTGATTGGAACAGCTGAGTAAACCAGAACTGGACACTCCCTGAACTCTTGTTGACTGCATCACTGTTAAGTGTGGAATTTAGCTATGCTACAGTGCCCCTAGTGGTACCAAGGACATACTGCAGGACCTATATGTCAGGCTAATATTTTTGTTTGCATGTTCCAAAGTATATGCCGTGAGTATATACAGGTATGTGTACAAATTGGAAGACTATTGTGATATTTTATATATATATATATATATATATATATATATATATATATATTGACCAAGTGATCTGATTGGACGAGAGGCATTCCATGAGTGCCAATATTTCAGGCCTTCGACCTCGTACCTTTAACAGAATCAGAGCCATGCGGATATTCAGTCTAACGCACTCCCTCTCGTGTGTTATTGCTTAAATGTAGTGACAATATTTTATATATTATTATAAATATAATGTATGTGTATAATAAGTATATTGGGATTATGTTTTTCAAAATTTATATTATTAAATGCATAATATACAAACATGTTATTGTGTATAAATATGCATTGGGTATTGAATATACTCATACACTGTCTGTATACATGTTTTCACATAATAAGTGGTATTTACAGATAAACAATTTATAATGAAATTAAGGCAGTATAATGCAAAAAAGAAAAGCTGTTCATCCCAACAGGAAACGGCATGTTTGCCCTGCCCTTTTATTTCCTGTGGCAAATGGGTTTTATTAATGCTTTAGTTTCATCAGCCAACAATGAAACAGCCACAGTCCAACTTAGACAATGGATGACCATTGTAGCCATACTGTAATGATAGAACGGCACTGTGAAACTCGTAGAACCATCGGCTATTGGAAATAGTCCCTTTTGTAGCCCTTAATCAGATGAGAAAACATGTATCGTTAGCGAAGAAATCAATCAGATTAAAATGTCACTGAAACAGTGGGTAATATACTGTACTAATTACCTTGTGTGTTAGATGTGCAAAGAGTAAATCTCATCTGACAAGGTGATAATAACTTAATTTACATGGCACTAATCAAAACATAGGTTACAAACAAAACATTTACAGCGGGGAGATAAGAGGCTTTCTCGCTGGGTGTGACCAAGTACTTTTTCCTGCCAGGAGCTCTGTGGATCTACAGGTACAATATTGTACAGTCATATACCTGCTGGCAGAATAGACTGCACCATGCTGCTCTCTCGCTCTCTCCTTCTCTCTCCCTCTCCATCTCTCTCTCCATCTCTCTCTCTCCATTTCTCTCAACCTCTCTCACACTCTCTCTGCCTCTCTCTCGCTGTGTGTGTGTGTGTGTACCAGGACCCTTTCCTGTCCACAGGGCACCTACTTCCTGTCCAGAGTAACAGCTGATCCTGGCGCAGGGCGGCTGGTTCCGACACACAATATTCACTGCTTCCAGCGCTTTCCATGGGTGCACTTCTGGGAAGTGAAACTGGAAGTCTGTGTGTGTGTGTGTGTGTGTGTGTGTGTGTGTGTGGGCATGCATGAGCGCGTGTGTGTGTGTGTGTAGGAGCTTACAGCACACATACACATACACAGAGATCTGTGTTTTACTCATTTGCACATCCGTGGGTGTACACGCACACACACACACACATGGTAGTGCCAGAAACCCAGGTGTCCAACAACACAGACATTAAGCCCCGCCCCCATGTGTTCCCGCTCACTGCCCTGGGTTGACACCCCCCCCCTCCCCAAAACCCTCGTTAACCCCTTTAAAGGATTAAAAGACCAGTGAACAGACAGGACCCCCATATGCGCCTGGTACAAGTTGTTCATCCATTCACAATTATGTATGACTGACCACAACCCATGGTTTCCTCCACACACACACACACACACACACACACACACACACACAGACACACAATACCCCCGAGGGGAGACATTTGCAAAACAAGTCCTTAGCCAAAGTCCTTAGCCAAAGTCCTTAGCCAAAAGTCACAGAAGGGGCGAGAGAGGGAAAGCCGAGGGAAGAGAGAGCGGGAAAGACCAAAGGACGTTGAGTTTCTTATCGTTCTCCGTGCGAGCTGAAGACATAATCTGGTGTTTCTACACAGCACTAGGCTCCGTAAATAGGAACATAAACAAAGTGGTGAACACCGCTCACAAAAACAATGCTGTGCTCTAGCGTTCACAATGCTTTTCCAATGTGTGGGGTGGATGTTCTGAAAGAGCACCCTATATGACATTGAAGGGAGCGGTGTTAATGTTTAAATTTGAGCTTGAAGTTAGTGTTCTTGAGAAACTCATATTGTGCAGACAATACTAAACTATTAAAACTAAAATTAAATGTTTTTAACTGAAGAGCTTGAGGTTATTTTTGCTGACAGGGATGTTGTATTTTGTTGGTGAGAAATCTGTGCCGCAATATCAGTTCCAACTGATAGGCAACACTTGTTGCAATATTTGGTTAAGATTGCAAGACATTTTGCAGAGTTTGCATGTTTGCTGGGGTCTTTCACTTGCTGATATTTCAGAATTTGAAGTGAGTAAACTGTTATAGCCTATATAAAACTATATTGCTATAATAAATACTATTTATATCCTAAATTATTATTATCATCACAAATATTAACTTTTCCCATACTGGTGCATTATAAGCTTCACAGGAGTTGAACTCCACCCATGCTATTTTAGAGCATGTTGAATCAGTTCCATTCCGACTTCAGTCAATCTAAACCAGGATGATTAATTAGGCACACACCTTAAACAATGGCAAGGGCTGTGTTGAATGCCTTGCTCATCTATACTACAGACCGATCAGTGAAATTGAAATGAACATCCGTGACTCAGCGAAGCTCATACTTACAAGGCATGCAAGGCATTAATTGCAGTCAACACAAGCAGGGTGCCCTCATAACACAATAATGTTATCACGTGTGCATTTGTACAATTTGTACAACCACTTCTGCACACGCAGCTACGCCCTTGTAAGGAACCACAACCTCTGCAGAGCGCTGGCTTCATAAGCGCAGCGTGTCTCGCAGACAGGCACTTTGCGAGACGAACGGCTTCCAGCGTTATCCAGTGCAATGTGATATGGCCTTGCTGGCGACGTGTTGTCAGTTATATAATCACCCCCCCCCCCTTTCCTTCCCACTCTAGACAGATGGGAAAACACACAACCAATTAATGATGTCTCCTTGAAGGGTGTGTGTGTATGAGATATATATATATGGTATATATTTATATACAGTATATCTCATATTACGTAATAAAAAAACTGTATTCATATAGTATGATTATGATTTGTTGTTGTTGGCAATATGAGAAATGATCTTGTTATTCCAAAAAAGCCTTTCTTCATCTGGAGAGAGAGAGAGAGAGAGAGAGAGAGAGAGAGAGAGAGACTATAGGGCCAAGGCAAGGCTGGTTGTTCAGGAATAGGTTTCGATGTGTGAGTGCAAAGCCTGGCTGATGGGCCAAGTCAGTCCAGGCTGGATAGCCTGCCTCCATCAGCCAGAGCCCGGCTGTACTAGAGTTAATCCAGAGGTGGTGACATCTAAAAGGTCTTGATGTACAGGTGTGAAGAACGAGGTCAGCTGGAACACTTATAAATATACAGCTGGTTTTCCTATTTGCCACCTCTCCCTCTCTCTCTCTCTCTCTCTCTCTCTCTCTCTCTCTCTCTCTCTCTCTCTCTCTCTCTCTCTCTC
>JAODUK010048159.1:3298-19512 GCA_027564635.1 Typhlichthys eigenmanni
TGTTTCAACCAAGCTACAGCCTATAAACATCCATGTTTCATGCAGGCTACTGCCTATAAACATCCATGTTTCAACCAGGCTACAGCCTATAAACATCCATGTTTCAACCAGGCTACAGCCTATAAACATCCATGTTTCATGCAGGCTACAGCCTATAAACATCCATGTTTCAACCAGGCTACAGCCTATAAACATCCATGTTTCATGCAGGCTACAGCCTATAAACATCCATGTTTCAACCAGGCTACAGCCTATAAACATCCATGTTTCATGCAGGCTACAGCCTATAAACATCCATGCCTCCTACCTGCTTCATGATGCCAGCGGAGGTGTAGAGGCCCCAGACATCAGAGAGGGAGAAGAGCTGGTCCTTGGATGTCTCAGCCAGCCACTGCAGAGCCTTATCCAGGCTAACCCCAGATGGGCTAACCCCAGGCCCTGCCAGCCTGGACACTGCCTGCGCCATAGTGGAGCTCCAGGCTGGGTCGCTGTAGAGAGACGCCATGCACCTGGTATATATATACAGATATTTAACTTAGTTTTTTGGTCATTAGTAGTCAATAAATGCACAGATTTTGACTAAAAATAGAATTTATAGTGTACTTTTAGTATTTAGGCTAACTTCGGGGAACTATTTTGAGGGTCCGTTGCTGTGAAAAACTGTCCATTGGAGTGAACCGGAGATGGCACAACTCCATTATTTCCTTGGCTCTGAGCCACACACCCCTCTGCCCGGTCAAATACTACCCCACTAAACTACACTGCCAGCAAGTGGTCAACTAACAGAAGACAACCAATATAACAAACAAATACAGACGAATAATGAATGGCTACTACAATAAGGATTCATATTGTGCGTAGGTGTATGTGTGTGTGTGTGCATGTGCATGTGTGCGTGTATAACCACCAGGTGGAGCCAGACACCCCCCCCAGGTACATCAGGGTGTCCAGCAGAGCATCTTGGTACAGCTGGTACAGGGAGCCAATCAGAGACACGGCTGCTCTCTGGCCCCCCCCAGAGGCCAGCAGTTTTACAACAACAAAGTGCAAAATGTTTTACTGCTGTAGATTGTTGTGTGGCTCTAGAACCACTTCTGTGGGCGTACAGCACACTGTTCCAACTGAAGGATATGTCCGGAATGACTGTCAACATATTCCGATTATGAATTTCTTGCATTTCATATCAGAATGAGAAGGCATACATTTAAGATGGAAATATGTAATGAAGAGATATTTTGTTCTAAATAGTGATTAAGAAATAGCAAATTCCCACAAAAACATATAAAACACTTAACAAAAAAAGCTGATCACTCGCCACGTCAAATAAAGACAGCAGTCTTTGAAAGTAGTTCATGACAAAACGAAATTCAGTGAAAAAGATAGTTGAACATTCATAACGTTCAGTCCACTGAACACACCCTAGACCCACTGCTAGACCACAAGAATCTCACCTTCGGGCGTGTTGAGGATGTGCCTTTTATGCTGTCCCCAGAACATCCCAAAATACCTGGCATTGAAAGACAAAGCCAGAGAAATCCAATGGGCAAGGCAGTGTGCCCATACAGCACATCTACAGGCTGGAGGTCCATCTCTGTTGTACAGCTTGTATGAAGCAGTCAGCAGGTGCCTGTGTTTTATACCAATCTGCCACATCCAGTTCATGACGTATTGGAATGCATGATCATTGGACCTGATATCAGGCTGAGATACTGGACATTTTATTTGTTTTTTCCCCCCTTCCAACAAACAGTTGACATATCAGCAAAACGTGCTTCATATCTGTTAAATGTGAGCTTGTGAAGCTCTGAGACTGTGTGATCAAGGCCTCTATGAATAACCTGATAACATAAACAGTATATCAGTTTGAGCCAGGTGTAATCTGTATAGTAGCCGTCAACAATCTTCAGAAAACAAGACATTTTGGTTCCACTCCTGTACAATACATACATTACTCATGTCACCATCATTGAACTTCATATGAGCAACTTGGCCAAGCTGGCAGTATAAACAATATGATCAATATAGACATTTGGATACACAATGTCACGACCAGGCTCCTCGACAGACAGGAGGACCTCTGGAGATAAAGTTTCAAATACAGTTAACAAATGAAAAACAAACTATAATAATTAGTTAGTTAATTAGTCAGTGGTCAGTTAAGTCGCAAGTGGGTGCAGGTACGTTGAAGGTGTATGTTTCCAGGTGCAGTAATCATAAGGACCATACATACTACACCTATTCATAAGAATGTATTCTTATCACTATCATCCTAGTAAACATTGTAAATAACATTATCCAACATTAGATCTACTTTACACTGCTAGACAACAGTTAATTTCAAATGCAACTCAAGATATTATACTGTAGTTTCCTCCATTTGGCCACAAATTGATAGGCTATAACATTATCAATCTCCTATATGCTACATAGGCCAGAGAGATATTGAGATTATAATACAGTAGCCCATTATGTAGGCCTATAGCATATGTAGGCCTTATGTAGTCTTATAGAAAATAGAGTTTGAACATTGCCTAACTACTGAAGGTAGTGTGCATACTACTACAAAATTTGCAGATAGCCTCAGAGGCATGTTATAGTTTTGAGCTCATGCATTTTGAAAGATGAATGCTTTGCAATGAAAACTGATGTTGCTCCACAGACTGTAATGCTGAAGAGTTTTAAACTGGTCTAGTGGAAAGCAAGACCCAGCGCATCAGCGTCATCACAGAGTAGTCTGCTAGCCTCAGGTTGTGCTGTGCAGATCACACCGGCCTCCTCAGGTCCCTGGTTACTAGCTTGTTCGTCATCTTCCACACCTTCTTCACCCTGATTCTCCTGAGATGTTTTAGGGACGTTTCAATACATGGGACGTCTTAATAAAGACGTCTCCCTCTCCTCTTTTTCGTTTGCGTTAACTACACTCATTTTGACCTAAGACAACTACTCCCAGTCTGCTCGATTCAGCGCGGGGTGTTTTAAGACAGCGCAGGGGCGAGCTGTTACGTGCTTTCCACATCTATGCTTAACCAATTATTTAATTGTATTTAATTCTAAAATATATCAGCATATTTTTAATTAGTTATACATAATTATCATTATCTGAAATAGAAAAGTATTCCCCTCGCGTTGGGCCCCAAATGTGCATGGGCCCCTGGGTCCATAAAGCCCATTGGATAATCCGGTTTACATGACACCCAGGGATTAAATTGGGCTGGGCTCCGGTACATAGGAGCTGTGCTCCAACTGAGCTCCAACACTTTTAGTAGGCAAACCGTTAAAAATGATGCTGTGGGAGTCTCCTGGACCCCCCGCAAATAGCAATCTCTTAGGAAAGCAAAGTCTCGGGAGATAGGGCTCCCCCACATACAAAATCACAATTTAACGATGCAAATTTGGAACAAATTTGGAACATCACCATAGTTGGAATAATAGTGGAATACTAGTGTGCATGTAAACGTAGCCGCTGTTCTAGATGGGCACATGATGGACAAGGGATTTATAATATAGTTTGAACCTAGCCTATGAAGCCTAGCCTATGCCTTACATGTAAGGATGAGGACCACCAGTAAACCCAGAGGGAACGGCAGGTAGTGGGTGGGACTAAATATAAAGGTGTAGTCGGGGGTCAGAGGGTGTCAGGTGGGTTAAGAGTCATCTCTGCTTGGTAGCTGTTGACTATTGTGCTTCTTCACGCTGACATCCATCAGACTGGAGCAGTTTGCAGTGTGAAGCGGCTGAGATGTGAATCAGCACCTCAAAGTCCTGTACGGGTAAAAGTGACAGTAAAGGGGTTGCGATGTTGCTGCAGACAGGAATACCAGGGCTGCTCTAATGACCCTACTGCGACCCTAATGGATAGTCAAATATATTGGATGGCTTGATGGATGAATGAAACTCTTGCAAAACTGTTGACAGTGTGTGGACACATTGGTGACCTTTGGAGGCCTGACAGCTCACTGAAGCTCTTCCCACACTGTTGGCAGTGGTAAGGCGTCTCTTGAGGTATGACTTCTGACTAGAGGTCTTCGCGGGTCCTCCGAGACCTGACCCGAGACCCGACCTGGTCCAACTATTGAGTGTTTGACTCTGGTCTGACATAAATGCTATGATTCTCGGGTAAATGCAATTTACCAACTTAACCCGATAATTAATACATATGTTTACATTATTATATGTATCTTAATATATATTAAGAAGTAATTACACAATGTTGAAACCAAACCATGGTTTGACGAAACAGCAGGTTCATTCAGTGGCAATGGTGACTAGTGCCAGCGCCCCTGAACATATAGGCAACTTGCTTACACTTTTATTTGCTTGCGAATCATACCATGGTCCATGCAGGGTCCGTGATAGGAATTACACATTGAAACATCGAATAGCTCCAGCCTTGGCTTCCGTTGGTATATCTAAATTATTAATTTAAACCTGACCGAAATTAACTTGCTTAATTTTTTCAGTTGACGGCAGTTTGAGTGTGGGAACCTGTGTTCCTCAGCAAACTTTTCTGCACTATTCCTTGACTATTGATGGCGACATGGCGTCACCTGTCGCGACATCATTTTAAAGTTGTTTATTCTTTCGGTACTCAGCGGGTCTTTCAGACCAGAATGGGTATGGGTCTGTTTAAAAAGAAGATCCACTGTACTTATCAGGTACGGGTGTGTTTGTCGTCGAACGGATCTCAATTTATAGATTTTTAATTCATGCATATCGGGTTGGTTGAAAAATTATTTGGTTAATTTCAGATTGGACCTGACCCTCTACTTCTGACTGAAGCTCTTCACACAATAGTATCAGTGGTAAGACTTCTCTTCTGTATGGAGACAGTGGTCACTGAAGATTTGTTCCTCTCGTCTCCCCTGCCCTCCCAATAAGCATGGATTATTTTATTTTGCATATGCTTTTATATTTGCCTATGTACAGTACTGTTTAAGATGTCCTTGAGTGTTTTGA
Source organism: Typhlichthys eigenmanni (assembly GCA_027564635.1). Lineage (NCBI taxonomy): Eukaryota > Metazoa > Chordata > Actinopteri > Percopsiformes > Amblyopsidae > Typhlichthys > Typhlichthys eigenmanni. The sequence goes on from JAODUK010048159.1 coordinate 8,255, forward strand.
AAGGCGTCCTGAAATAACATGTATTCTTTTTATAGATTTGTGTAATTACTTATAATATGAAGATCATACATACAATACAGTACATTGTAATATAATGTATGCTTGATTATAACTACTGTATGTGGATAATATTTGTGTATATGCATGTATTTCTGCTGAATATGTTCTGATAACTCAAGTGAATCAGTGGATGGGGAAGTGGTTAGGTCTGGAGAGCAATTGTCTGTTTTGTATGAATCTAACTGTTGTTTCATTATGTATTGTAATTTTATCTATGTTTAGGACCCTCTTGAAAACTAGATGATTTTTTCCTAATAATAATAATACATTTACTTATTATTGCGCATTGTCAGAACTTGGAATTTGCCAGTAAATGTCCCAAACCGACCCTGCTCCCAACGCAGAGTGACAAACAGTTGGAATGAACAATTAGTCCTTTATTTGTTACCAAGTCACCACACATAACAATCCAAAAGTTAAATGATCCGCATACTTCCCTCGATTGCTCTTCTGGGTGTTTTGCCAAGGTCTCATGCTGCATCACATCCCTGTCGTACACGACACTACAAATGAACAAAACTCTGCAGAATATTCTAATAGCAGATTTTAATTGACTATCACATTCACATAGATGACACTGAATACGCGATTATACCGATTCCGATGTTTTTTTGTTTATGATCGGACCCTCATGTTCGGTGTGCTAGCCTACTGAACTAAATAAAACAAAATCCTGAAAATGCACCAATTTGTTTTATTAAAGTATTTAATCTATATTTGCTTTTGGAAATATAGATTAAATTAAATATAGTCACCTATATGCACTTAGTCTCCTATGATCTGTATTCATAGCTTCTGACATAAGTAAATGATCTATTACCATTGCAGAGTGTATACAGTAACAATGAAATATTTAATTTCTGCCTAAGAAATAATTGTTCACTTTTAGAGAAAATTTCTTTCTAAATATCAAAGTGTACAACTCGTTTAATTGAACTTAACATGTCACTATAGGTATTTATTATATCCAGTAAAGTTGTTTTTGACTTGGTTTATAAAAAATATAAGTTTATGAATAAAACAAATCAACCAGATGAATACACTTCCCATTCAAACAAACAAACTAAAACCTTTACACTGAACAGTATGCGCAGTATTTTATAAACAACTATACTACTTTTTGCTGTTATGCCACCTCTGGAAGCAGTTCTTTTTAGAAGTGAAGCACAGAGGGACCTTGCACTTTCTACAATAAATGGGTGTTTTCACCCGAGAGATGCCAACATCTTGGCACCTCCTGCAGTACCTCCTACATTTTGTTGCATCACTCCCATAGTACAGAGGCATGCAGGTGGTGTGTGGTGGAGATGGCGGTGCTGAGTCTTCAGCTGGCGGTGCTGAGCCTTCAGCAAACTCCATCATTTCTGCAGCAAGCTGCTCCCTGAAAGTCTTCTCGTGTGGCTTCTTTCCGGTGGGGTCATTCCTAATCAACTCCTTGTGCAGAAGAAAACTGTTGACCACTGCAATGTCTAAAAATTGGTAAAAAAAAGTCTTGTACCATTTCATACTTTTATGGCGGACACTGTTGTAGTCTAACAAAGCGTCGGACAAATCCACACCGCCCATATTTTTATTGTAGTCCGCTACAGCATCGGGAACAGGAATACGTTTTGTCTGCCACACGCCAGCCTCTTTCACGTTTTGTTTCACGGTCTGTCCACTGAAGGCTTCATGAACCGTGGAGCACATGGTCACTTCATGGGTGTTCATCCACTTCACAAAGAGGATTCTGTCTTTTCGTATCCAACGCAGATCTCCCCTCTCAGCGTTTTTTGGCAGGTCATTCTGTTCAGTTTGGGGAAAACCAACGCAATTTCTCCTGATGGTCCCACAACAAGCTATGTTTTTGTTGTACAAATCCTGAACGAGTACAGGGCTGGTGTAAAAATGGTTCACAAACAGGGTGTAGCCCCCGCCGAGCATAGGTAATGGTAAAAGTTCCATTACTGTGGAGTAGCTCAGACCATGGTCTGTGGGGAGAACACTCTTTCCTGTGTACACAAAAAAATTCCAGGTATAGGTAGTTGTGGCATCTGCGAGTACAAGCAGTTTGTAACCCCACCTTGTAGTCTTATCTTTCCTGCACTGCTTGATACTTGTGCGGGCCTTGGCTGCCACCATCCTTTCATTAACACAGATGTTCTGATAAGGCTGGAACTGCGCTTGGCAGGCCGTCACCATCTCGGTGTACAGAGGCTTGATTTTGAAGAGTTGGTCATATTCGTCAGTGTTCCTCTTGCGATCATTGTCCTCATCTTCTTTTGGGTTGCTCAGATGCAGCGACCACAAGATGGCTTCAAAGCGGACCCGTGTCATCTTTTCACTGGGGAAAGGGAAGTTATATGGCCACGCCTTTCTCCAGTAGTCAGATCTGTTCTGCACATTTACAAGGCCCGCGAAAATTATAATGGACATGAAAATATAAAAATCAGTCACTGTCAGCGCTTTCCAAACAAACTTCTTTCCAGCCTGTAATCTATTGATGGCGTTGGCGTTGGTGTTGGCAATGAGAGTACGCACTACAGAAGTGCTAAAATATAGCTGGAAGAGGGCGAGCGGAGACCATGAAGCAGTTGTGTCAAATGTAGGGCCAGGGGTCCTGGCTGGCATGAACTCCAGTGGGTCTGGTCTTTGGTCTTTCTCCCCTCTGTTGTGCCAGGTTAAATCTTCCTGACCCACACCTGAAGTAGTGGTAGACTCACATTGACCACGCTTAGGATGAGAGGATTGCTGCGATCCTTTCCTTTTTCTTTTATGTTGCATTTCTTCTTCTGCTTCATCATAATCTGATGATGCTGAAGGCTGAGGAAGAGGAGCAGAAGCATGTCGAGTGGAGCGCCGTTTGCGAGAGGGGGATGGTGCTGATGGCTCTGGCTGTGGTGTCAATGTTCCTAGATGTTCCTGAGGGGGTGGGGCTGCTGCAGAAGAACGAGTGTAGTGGACCTTGTGTATCTGAGAGGTGGTGGCTGGTGATGGTGCTAATGGCTGAGGTGTGAAAGTGCCTGATTGTCTCTGAGGCGGCTGGGCAGGTGCAGAAGCACCAAGAGTGCTGATGCATGACAGACAAGCTGTGGATGTCCCTGGTTGTGTCTGAGAAGGCTGGGCAGTCAATGTAGATGGCTCATAGTCATTGGAATCATCACTGTGGAGCCAAATGTGGAAAACCAAAATGTTACATTTTTGATTATATATATATATAAAAAAAAAAAAGTAAAATCACTCACTGGCCTGATTATGAGAATGTAACGCCACCACACAAGTAACAATATGCAAACAAACCCTGTACTGGGAAAGTCAACAAACAATCCTATCTGAACCAGTGGCCTATACTAAAAATATAGTTCAACCTACCGATATTTAACTCTTGGTTATCAGGGAAAGTCAGGGTTGACAAACTGCCTGTCTACATTGGTGTTAAACGGTACTAGGACTGTGATGAAGATGTTGGTTTGTTGCGTCTGTACTACAGGCAGGCGTATTTAACGCTCACCCGAGAGCACTGCATCACTGTGAACCGATAAGCAAACGTAATGTCAACGAGGCAATTGATAATTCACGTGAAACGTATCCATCAGTTTCAACAGCGCAGGCACTGTACACATTCCTGATCGCGCCAGCATAGTGAAAGGAATTATGCATTTACAAGCTTGCTGTTGCTAAAGTTGTATAGAGTCTAGTTCCTTCTAATTTCTCGCAGACTGGTTAGTTACATTTTCCTAGCTAGATATTGTACATAACAAGTGTCCATCATATATACTGCCTCTTTTTTAAAAGGTGGCCTGATTATGAGGGCCGATTATCCTCAGTCATTTCAGTACTTCGCAGGCTCATCGCAGTATACTTAACTACCTTAATTTTATCACTGATATAACAACAAAATAGATTCTAAAATAAACTCGTCTGAGGCGAGCGGGCGACCATAATTTACATACCCGCTTATGAAACCAGGTTACTGTTGAAGTTTTTAATTCAACATTTTCCCCCTCGAAGATTTCAGTTTGTCTTTCAATTGGATGCTCACATTATAGGTAGGAAAGTTCTCACATGATTAATCTTTGTCTCATTCTTTATCACAAAAAAACTGGCATTTTAACAGGGGTGTGTAGACTTTTCATATCCACTGTACCTAGAATATAAAATTCTACTAATCTTGAATTCTGTTTTGAATGTTATCTATAATGCAAAAGTGGTATATGGAGGTATCCTATCCCATAGCCAGATTCAGTATTATATTGTTAGTACTGTACATTAAGTATTGCTGAATATATAAAGCATAAAAACAGTGATTTTCCCTTATGGTGCTAAACTTTGTGCATACAAACTCAAAACAATTGCTTTGGTTATAGATAGATAGATTTAAATAAAGAAAAGTATAACACAGCAACAAACAAAAACACAGCAAACTATTTACATGATTTACAATTGTGTGTGTGCGCACGTGGTATATTGGTGTTGATCTCATCCTGTCAGAACTCCAATGTCTTACAAATTATTAGCAACATGCCAGGCATTGTAACAGTCACGACTTGGGACAAAGCACAACGGCACATCACAGGAGGAGCACTTGACCGGTGTTTTTGCATGGCACTGCCTGCACTTCAACCGACCGGCGGTGCTGTTCCCACTGATGTGCACCAATCTATGATGTTTTCCACCTACAGCAGGAATTGGCAAGGGTCTGGCTGACCCCACTTCTGCCAGCTCCTGGACAAGGGTCTCTCTGAACACCTTCTGGTGCAGGGGCGCCACTCCTTTAGCTTTCGCCAAGTCTTTGTGGAGGAGGAAGGCGTTTACTATGGCAATGTCGATGAAATGGTAAAAGAATGTCTTGTACCACTTCCTGGTCTTGTGCAAGACTTTGTAATAGCCCAGCAGGGATTCGAACAGGTCCAGTCCACCCATGCACCTAGATGGATGGGAAAAACCCAACACACACAAATAGATCAAGCACACAAATTATATTTCAAAGGACATTAAAATAGTTGAATATATTGTACGCACTTGTTGTACTCCTTCACCACCGGTGGAACGGGGATGTCCTTGAAAGCCCAGCGACCATCATCACCATTGACTCTCCTCCTCACTGTGTCACCTGCATGGGCCGTGTGCAGTGTAGAACATAGGAAGACATCCCTTGTGTCTCGCCACTGGACAAAGAGGAGGGAGTCCTTCCTGATCCAGCGGATACTGCCACGAGGTGATTTTGAGTCCAGGCTGTTTATTTTAGTTTTTGGAAATCCTATACTGTTTGTTCGGATGGTTCCACATGCCCAGACCCTCTTCTGAAGAAGGTCACGGTAAAGGGTAGGGCTCATGTAGAAATGGTGCACGAACAGCTTGTAACCGGTGCCCAGCAGCCTTGTGTCCATCAGCTCCATCACAGACTCATAACTGAGCCCCTTGCCACTGTCTCCTTTCAGCTTTCCGTCATACACAAAGAAGTCCCACATATACCCATTTCTAGAGTCAGCCAACACAAAAAGTTTGTATCCCCATAGCACAGGCTTATGTTTCATGTGTTGTTTCAGGCCAATGCGAGCTTTGGAGGCAACCATTCGCTCGTAAATTGAAATGTCCTGGCTAGGATGATAATTCATTTTTCCAGCATCCCTCATCTCCTCATATAATGGTTTAATTTTGCACAGGCGATCATAGGCTGCTGTACCTCTCCTCTGGTCGTTGGCAACATCCATAGCCGAGCTGCTCAGGTGAAGGGACTGGCAGATCCTGAAGAACGTCCTGCCAGCAATTATCTGTTCTGGGAATGGGAAGCTGTACAGCTTTCCCCCCCGCCAGTAATCAGTAAATTCACAGCACTTTACTATACCCATGTAAATCACCATGGAAATGAAGGAAAACATGTCCTGCAGTGTCACATTGATCCACGGGTTGGAGGGTGACGAGTGGTGAGTTGACCCAAACTGATTGGTGTTTTCAATTATGGTTTGTAAAACAGAATTGGAAAAAAAAAGCTGGAAAAGTTGCATGGGTGTGTATGTAGCCGTGCACATGAGTCGGGGTCCTGGTGTGTTGGTGGGTCTGAAGGTGGGCTGTGGTGGCGTTATGTCTGGCTCATCTACATCATTCCACTTGTCTTCAGCGCTAGTTGATGCCCTAGCTGGACTACCTCTCCCCCTCCTTCTCCTGCATCCTCTGCCTCTTGGTGTCCTGCTGGCAGAGCCTCTCTGAGGAGTAGGGGGATGGGCCTCATCTGAGGAGTTACTGTCCTGCTGTTCCACTCTACGCGTACGCTTGCTGACTGGGGAATACGTTTCTGGCTCCCAATCCTCATCAGAATCAGACGATTGCCTAACATTTAAAAATAAAGAAATAACAGTAATTTGCTAAACTAGACCACACCTCTATATTTTTACAGCTCACTGCACAGTTCACCAACACACACCCTCCACCAGAGTTCAACAGTATTACCCGAAGAGACACACCCCTGCTCCAGAAGCATACACCTCGACCCTTCGAGTGAAACAAAAGTGTAGTAAACCTTCAAAACACCTCCCTAATATACAGGTTATAATATAATAATATACTTACTTGTCAAGAGTGGTGTCTCCTCCCTCCATAAACATTGCCTCTGCCTCAGAGTTATGATCTGAATATATGTCGGCGTCCTCGTCTGATACGGGATGGGATTTGTCCCCAGACTTGACGCTTTCGCGTCTTACACACTCTTCCACCGCCTCTTATAGTGTAGTGTATTTTATTAGCCAGAAATGCTACATAGTTACATAGGACCTAGGGCTGCACGATTATGGTGAAAACGCTAATCACGATTATTTTGATCAATACTGAGATCACGATTATTTATCACAATTATTCACAGATTTTATGAACAATGGATTTTATTGCACTCACATTATAAATAGACCACGGAAATCATTTCTATATTGTGCTACATTCCTGTTAATGTACAAATATTAGCTTCAAAATAAGAATGGTCCTTAAAGTGCATCAGTGAAGCATTTGAGTAAAGATCAAAATAAAAATTGTACATAAACTATTGGCCAACTAAAAATAAATCTGCCATCAACGAACACAATTACAGTAGTACAAACATTAAACACGATCATGAGACAAATACGAATGACAACATGAAAATTTATTGACGTTTGCGGTGTTTTGAACAGGCATCGACACAGTCAGCTACACGATCATTATGGGCTATGCATAGATCCACATGCCATGCCTACGCCGCATATGGAAATATCACCAGTCACTACTTAAACTGTAACATCGACGCAGACACAATTCGAAAGCACTCTTTCCATATGACTTGTTCTTGCTTAACATTACTTGCCCTAAATCCAAAATACTTCCAAACAACAGACGATGATCCCTTTCGAGGGCAAGCGCTATGTCTTCTGCTGCTGTCTTGCTATTAGGGATGTCACGATACCAGAAATCTAGTAGTCGATACCAATACCAGTGAGTGGGCTCCGAGGAAGTACCACCGGCACCTCTGTGGCTTGGTGCCCGCACGAGAGTGCTCCTATGGCGGGTAAAGATTCACCAAGATTCTTTGATGCAAACTGCCTCCCACCCTCAGATATTTTGCTTGATTATGCTCCAAAGGTTCTCAATAGGGTTAAGGTCAGTGGAGGATCGGGGCCTCACGATTTTATGCCCATAGCACCCAATGACACAGAGGTATTCTTTGCAGCATGAGATGGTGCATTGTCATTCATGAAGATGATTTTGCTACAGAAGACATGGCCCTTTTTTAACCATGGAAGAAAGTGGTCAGTCAAAAAGTCTATATACTTTGCCGAGGTCATTTTCACACCTTCAGGGACCCTAAAGGGGCCTACCAGCTCTCTCCACGATACCGGCCCAAAACATGACTCCGCCACCTGCTTGCTGACGTCACAGCCTTATTGGGACATGGTGGCCATCCACCAACCATCCACTACTCCATCCATCTGGATCATCCAGGGTTGCACGGCATTCATCAGTAAACAAGACTATTTGAAAATTAGTCTTCATGTATTTCTGGGCCCACTGCAACAGTTTCTGCTTATGAGCATTGGTTAGGGGTGGCCTAATACTAGGTTTATGCACAACTGCAAGCCAATCTACACCTTAAGGATTGTGGGACTCCAGAGGCACCAGCAGCTTCAAAAACCTGTTTTGCTGCTTTGTAATTGCAGTTTAGCAGCTACTCTCTTAATACAAATTAATTTGTCTGGCAGTAACCTCTCTCTCATCTAATTATGCCTTTATTTGCACAAACCCGTCTGTGCTTTGAATCAGCCCCAAATCTCTTTACAGTTCACGCTTACGTTTTTGTGAAATATGTAATGTTTTCATACCTTATCCAAGGCATTGTACTATTTAATGCTTTTCCACAGCAGAGAGAATCGGTTTCTCTCCCATATTGCTTGAAGCCTGTGGCCTGCTTAACCTGTTCTACCCTAGTACAATTTCCAGGAAAAACGCCTAAAATGTTATACCACAAATAAATCAAGTGCAGTTCCTCAACCATGAGGCCTATATACACACACATCTGGTCTCATTTGATAGGGCAGAAGCTATTGAATGAATACTTTATAAGTAAACTGATGTTTTATTACAATTGCAGTAAAAATATTTTTAAAAATTCCCGCCTGACAATATACTAAATATTAGAGTAAAAAAACCCTTTGGGATGATGCAGTTGCATCCCCAAACCTCTAGAAATCATCTGAACATTTCCTGTGCAAAAGTTGATTCTAATAGAGTGAAGCAGAGCAAATAGAGAGAGGTTTTATTAGATATGTCAGGCAGAATTTTAAATTGTGCCATTTGGGCACATTTGGGCACCATGGGGGACCCTTTGGCAAATTTGAAATATCTCATGTACCAAACTGTACAACTAATTTATTTGCACTTACATGTAACAATATGTATTTATTCTACCTAATAAAGTTGTTTTTGGCTCTGTTTTGAATTGTTTTTATAGAATGACACATTACCCATTCAAATAAACAATACAAAGGGAATGAAGTTTGACCCCAACTGGAGCAGATTTATTCACACATGTATATAAAAACACAGCACACTGGGAAAAAAAAACTATAAACTACGTGCAGTATAACTATACACTATTGGCTCTCATGCCACAGCCTGAAACAGTTATTTCTACTGGTAAAGCAGAGTGGGACCTGGCACTTCTGGCAATAAACAGGTGTCTTCACTTTTTTGATGCCAGCATCATGGCACCTCTTGCAGGACCTCCTAATTGCTGAAGCATTCCCCCCATAGTACTCTGGCATGCATTTGGTGGTTGGTGGTGGTGTTGGTGGTGGTGGTGGTGGTGGTGGTGCTAAGCCTTCGCCATACTCCAACATTTCTTTTGTAAGTTGCTCCCGGAATTTCTTCTGGGTAAGTGGCTTGTTGACGGTGGGGTCATTCCTTAGCTTGGACAGCTCCTTGTGGAGAAGGAAGCTGTTCACCACGGCAATGTCCATGAAATGGTAAAAAAAGGTCTTGTACCATTTCATGGTCTTGTGGAGGACACTATAATATCCAATCAAAGCATCTGACAGATCCACCCCGCCCATGCTTTTATTGTAGTCCACCACAGCGTCGGGAATGGGGATGGTTTTGGTCTGCCACACACCAGCTTCTTTCACAGTTCTTTGTACAGTCTGTCCACTGAAGGCCTCATGCACCGTGGAGCACATGGTCACCTCGCGAGTGTCCATCCACTTTACAAAGAGGACGCCGTCTTTACGTAGCCACCGCAGATCTCCCCGTTCAGCCTTTTTAGGTAGGTCATTCACTACTTTTTTGGGAAAACAAATCCTATTGTTTCTAATTGTTCCACAACATGCAATGTTACTTTTGGCCAAATCTTGAAACAGTTCAGGGCTCGTATAAAAATTGTCTACATACAGGGTGTAGCCCCCACCGAGCATCGGTAATGGTAAGAGATCCATTACAGAGGAGTAGCTCAAACCATGACCCGTGGTGACAACACTCTTGCCTGTGTACACAAAGAAATTCCAGGTGTAGGCTGTTGAGGCATCCGCAAGTACGAACAGTTTGTAACCCCACTTTGTGGGCTTGTCTTTCATGTACTGCTTCATACTGCTGCGGGCTTTGGATGCCAACATCCTTTCATCTATGCAGATGTTTCTGTAGGGCTGGAACTGTGCCTGACAGGCAATTACCATGTCAGTGTAGAGGGGCTTTATCCTGAACAGTTTGTCATATTCAGCTGTGTTCCTCTTGCGATCATTCTCCTCATCTTCTTTTGGGTTGCTCAGGTGCAGCGACCACAAGATGGATTCAAAGCGGTCCCGTGTCATCTTGTTACCGGGGAAGCTGAAGTTGTATGGCCACACCTTTCTCCAATAGTCCGATCGGTGATGCACATCTACAAGGCCCGTGAACATGATAATCGCCATGAAAATATAAAAATCGCTCACAGTCAGCGCTTTCCACATAAACTTTTTTCCAGCCTGTAATCTTTTTCTGGCATTGGCGTTTGTGTTGTCAATGATAGAACGCACTACGGAAGTGCTAAAAAAGAGCTGGAAGAGGGCGAGGGGAGACCATGTTGCTGTTGTGTCAAATGTAGGGCCAGGGGTCCTGGCTGGCATGAACCTGATTGGCTCTGGTCGTTTATCTTTGTCGCTTCTGTTGCGCCACGCTAATTCTTCCTGACCCTCTCTTGAAGTGGTAGACCCACCTCGACTACCCTTAGGCTGAGATGTCTGATGTGGCCTTCTCCTTTTTCTTTTGGGCTGAACTTCTTCTGCTTCTTCTTCTGATGAGGCTGAAGGCTGAGGAATGGGAGCAGAAGCACGTCGAGTAGAGCGCCGTTGCTGAGAGGGGGTTGGTGCTGATGGCTCTGGCTGAGGTGTCAACGATGCTGGTTGTTTCAGGGGCTGCTGGCCACGTGGAGTGCTAATCCCTGATGGCTCACTAGATGGCTCAGTGGGTGGCTCAAAGTTATCAGAATCTTCACTGTGGAATCAAATGTGGAAAAACAAAATATGTAAATTATAGGGGTGTAACGGTTCGTGTATTCGTATTGAACCGTTCGGTACAGACGTTGTGGTTCGGTCTAGTGCTGTACCAAACGATTATTTTTTTGTCGATTAATCTATCGATTATTTTTTAGATTAATCGATTATCTCTTCGATTAATCGGATAACTACATTATTGATAATATAGAAATCCAGTCGATGCCATAGGGT
>JAODUK010048170.1:5712-19511 GCA_027564635.1 Typhlichthys eigenmanni
AGCCCACCCCCCCCCCCCCCCCCCCCCTGCTTAATGTTGTGTCCCATATTGTTCTTTAAGGCTTGCCTTCTTCTCTTGTGACTGGTCAGCACTGGGCCTTTCATGGAGAAAGTGGACCGACACGCAGAAACACCCTGTATTGTGTCGCCTCAACGGGGAGAGTGTAAGGCAGTTGGTGTGTGTGTGTGTGTGTTGGGGGGATGTGGTACACAAAGGCTGCCCTGGGGTGTGGAATTGGGGGGGAGGTGGGGAGGACGAAAGTGGGAGGACAGAGCAGTCAAATGTGCACAGTGCACGGGACGGACGCCGGCTCGGGGAATACTCCTCCTCCTCCTCCTCCTCCCTGGTGGGCAGAATGTGCTGCCTGTGGAGGTGGAGGTGGGACGGAGGCAAGGGCAGGCCTGTTTGCTCTTCTTGTTATTGCGGGGGACATCTGGGAGGGAGGGTGCTGAGTATATGAGAAGTCCTGGTCAGAAGCTTCAGTGTAGGCCTGCTGGTTTGGTTTGGCTTGGCTTGGGTCAGGTCCTGCCAGCATCGCCCATATGTGTCTAAATACTGCCTACTCAGCAGCAGCAGCTCCCACAAGGCCTTGCCTTGGGCCCGTCTTCTTCTGTGGTGGAGACGCCATGTTACCGTTACTCACTCTGTCTCTTTGCCCTGTGCATTTAAAAAGAGCTCAGACCTCCCTCACATTCACTTCCCCCCCAACCGTGTCTGAGGCGGAGGGATGGCATTCAGCACTCCCTGTCCTCCGGCTTTTCCTTCTTTTCCTTCTTTTCCGTTTCTTTCTAGTTGGATTTAGGCCTCCTCCCGCCCTCCTCTCATTGCAAGCCTGGCTACACTTTTCAAATGCTAAAGCTGTCTTTGGTTAGAAGTGACAGGGGAAAATACCATTAGAGCCATTGAGAAGAATAGAATGAAATTAGCAGTTAAAAGAGCCTTCTAATTAGTTGAGTAATGTGTTTCAGCACCCCCCTCCCCCTTATCTTTTTGCATACTTTCTCAAGGTTTCCTCTGTTGATAAACCTTCCTCCCTCATTCTGAGTTGAATGACCTTGACGCCTTCACACATTTCCCCCCACTTACTCTGCACATTGAGGCGTCAATCTTCAGTCCAAGCAATGTGATGGATGTGTTTTGTATCTCCACACATCATGGGTGGAACTCCAACCCAGAGCAACCATCAGCATCTTAATCTTCAGCGGTTCCTTCGGTCACACACAATATAGTGATATAAAAGGGGGACCGTGGTCTATTAAATGGGGGAAGCACTAGAAAACATTAAGGATGTGACCTTGAAATTCCGTTCTGTATGTCTGCTCTTGATGGAGCTCCCACCATTAAGCTGTAACCATGGTGAGAACCAGATATGTTAGCACCCCTATCTCTCCTTTGCAAATGGATGACACGTTGCTTAAATATGATACCCCAGTTGAACAGAAACACCATAACTCTCAATGGTAATGTTTCAAATAGCTTTAGTGTAGATAAGTAGGTGTACACACGGCTGCTAGTAATGTGTTTGCTCAAGGGAAGCGACTGTAACCTTTTGAACAGCATTAATGCATTTTGCATTGAAAAAGTTGCACAGATGTTTTTTGTCACACTTCCTCTATTTAGGTAAGCTATTACTCTTATAATCTAATTAGTGTAATGTAATGACTTCGTTTTGCTCTCCGCCTCATTCTGAAGGCCATTTCCTAATTCACACAAGCACGCAGACAGCCATTTCAGAAACAGCAGCGGTGCTTGCTACAGGACACAATACTTCAGAGTTCCACTATCATATAATGTTTTCCTTCAGCCATTCTCCTCCACCCTTTTCCTTTGTGTAAGACGTACTGTACGTGAACAGTTGACTGCTTTGTGTGTTTCTCCACCATTAATTGAGAATCAAAAGCAGCAGAATGAATTATGTCTGCCAGAAAACCTCCTTTATACTAGTACACTAGTCTTAGCTGATGCAATATTGGGAAATGTCAGGGCTCTATGAATACTGTTCAACCTGACAGCTGCATTTCTTTATGGCGTTCAGTTATGACAGCCTGTGTTTATCCCTGCTCATTATGTTCTACAATCACAGCAAACTATTTACCTCTCTCATTTAATGATATCAATGGCCACACTTTGGGCATGTGGAAGATCCTTTGGTTTTACCAGACATTCCCTTGGCTTCCCCAAGTAGGCTTTTATAGTTTTAGAAACATCATTCCTAATTTATCTTATTTCATCTTGCAAGTATGTCGGTTAAGTGCTCATTGGCAGGCTCTATTATTATTATCTTATATTAAAACTTTACAATTATATACCTTGTAATAGAGAAAAAAGTACAGGGGACCACAAACTGGACATGAGGTCAAAGAAGATAAATGAGAATGATTAGTTACACTTGGACAGAATATCCTTCTAGCGGACATGCCATTATCATCACTTTACACAGCTTCAATTCAAGGACCTTACCTACCGTATCTACTCCCTGGAAGAAAACAGGTCTGGGATGTCGGTCCGATGCCTGGTAGCATTTTGGCAATTCATGCGTAAACAAGTAGGTGAGAAATGTGTGGAATCAAGTCATGCGTCGTCGCTATTGCTAATGTTTGGCTAAATGCAGTGTTCCTGGACAGTTGGTACTGTATAATCTGAGCCCGCACTAAGTGGGTGTTGGACACGCTTGCTAGTAGTCATCTGGAGAAGGAAATGTCTCTCCATTGCCAAACCGGGCACACTCCTACATCTGTGGACGTCTACAAGGTCGTCTTGGCAGGCATTGCCCCTTCATTAATTCTGATCAAATATTTACTGAGCATCACATGGCGTGCCTTGCACCCCCCCCTTGTTCCCCTCATTTTTCCAGGCCAGTCTGGGGCGATGTGTGTTCCATTAGGCTGGACGCGGGCCATGCCCCACACAACACACCCATGGCTGCTGTCTCTGAGATTTGTGCCACAGGAAGCGCTGACTCCACCAGGTCTTAAAGGTCGAGTCAGCGCTTGTGCAAGACAGCACGCTTTTGTCACATTCACCAAATATATCCTCACAGGCCGCTCTCTTACCATTCTCAAATAGAAACACAAAGTGGTGCCGACCACACTCAGGAACAATATCCTAACCGTTGCAGTGCATGTGCAATGTGTGAGGCGGAGCTTCTGAGGGAGCACCCTATGGCATTGAAGGGAGAAGTGTATGTTTTAATTTGACTTCAAATATTAAAAAGATTTCTCCAGAATGACATGTGGGAGCCCCAATGTGATTGAATAATGATATCCTGATGCCTGCCAGTATAGTACACATTGTGGTGTGGTCCACACCACTTTGTTTGTGTTCTCAGTTACAGTCAGGGCTGTGTAGAAACACCATCTTACTTTTTCAGCACACACAAAGAGCATGCAACTAGCAGACTGTGAGTAGAGATTTGCTGGATTTGACAAAAGAGCGTATTGACTTACAATCGCTGACCCTACCTTTTACCCATGTGGCACTTAAAGCAAATGTGATGAGGTTCCTCACTTGAACATTACTGCTGTATCCTTGACCAAACGCTAGCACTGACATTCCCTTTCAGCACCCAGCTGTTTGAGATTTAATCTGAATATTCGGAATGGCCTGCGTGAGTCGTTAAGGTCATCGGCTCGGCAGAGACCGTCTGAAATATGAAGCGGCCCCAACAGTACGCCGGTATCAGCCACTGCCATCAACTAAATAGCATTTAAAAAGCATTAGGTGTTTTTTGGCCGTGCCCGCCTCAATTCACTTTTGGCAAGCCTTCAGAGCTCTGCTTTTTGTTGGCGCCGGGCCCAAATGCCGTGCTCCCTCTCTCTCCGTGGCAGCCCTGTGCCAGCTGAGCGTAGTGGTAGAGCCTTCCAGACCCCCCCCCCCTTCCCCACCTCCCCACCTCATCACAATCCCCTCATGCCCGGTCACAGAAACACAAACACTGCAGTCAGCCCTTAGTGTGACCTTGGGAGGAGCTGTGTACAGTACTGTGCAGAGCCAGCTGCCGCACCACTGCGCCACAGTATTCCGAACATGCGGTGAAGTCCGCGCTGATGAAGGAAAGTCACATTCCAGCAGGAAGTGTCCTACGTGTGTGTTTACCTCATTTAGAGTTTGAACGCTATATTTGCTTTTCCAAGCAGTAAACAACTTGTCGTGCTGAAATGGACTTTTAAGAACCTCTGGAGGGTTCGCCATCGAACGGCTCTCACAAAAGGAGAAGTCGGCAGTGAGACGGCAGCTATCCCCTGTTGGGAAATAAATGTACCAGCATATTCAATTACTCCATGCCTCTCGGTTCCTGCTGCCGTGGGCTGCTTTGATGTATCACTGCGATCGCACCGGTCAAACCTCATTAAAAATTGGCAATGCTGGAAAACAAAAACAGGACGTAATTGCCCACTCTTTTGTGCTTCCTTTCTAAACCCCCCCCCCCCCCCCACCCAGTTGGGGGAGGGGGGCAACCAATAATTTACAGCCCTGGCTGTGCAGTGTACAGTATCTGCCCTATCTGGGGTCTAAAGTCTTGTGCCTGGGCTCTGTGTTAATTACAGCTCCCGTCTGGGCTCAGTGTGAGTGACATCCTTCTGTCTTTCCAGAGGAAGGAGCTGGTTAGCCTCTTACAGTCATAATGGTACATAATGCACCTTATCGTTATGCTAACAGGCTAGTGAAAACGGATACACAGAAGCGCACTGCAGACTGATGGAAATATAGGCAGAGACAGCTTGACAGACCGGCCCAACGACACTTTGCTTACTGTAGGCTACATCCGGCTCTGTTGGACCCATCTGTCGGTTCTCCACAGTGATTCTGACAGGCTGCCTCATAACAAGCTGCTAAGTTGCTCCACTCCAGATATGCCCTCCCGTCTCAGGGAAAGCAAATAATACAATAAAAGCAAGGGTACTGTGTTCATCCTGCAGCAATACATTCTGCCCTTGTGGCCTTCTGCAGTTTGACAGCTTTCATTTGTGTTTAATGACATTCATTGGAACAGATAGACATCTGCAGCAGCTACAACTCAGTTGGGTCTCCTGAGTATCTTTTCAAAAGTCATTATAGAGTTTATAGTTTTCACTGTAATTTCAGGGTGACATCGTCTAATAGTTTTGAGCAGATGGTGCTATAAATGAAATCATATGTATTTATATCTACAGTATATTAGCCCGCACAAAGAAATAAATGGTTGGTAAAGACCATAAATTGTGGCAGCATTTACCGTAGAAGGCTATCATTATTACGTTTACTTTTATATGCAATGTGTAGTTAAGTAGTCAACTTTTTTACGATATCCAAATTTCCATTGTGGCGTCCAATGTTTTAATTTGGATTTTGGAAATAGTTCCTTCTCCCTACTGGTTGAGTAAAAGTCAAATAAATGCCTAATGGTTTTGTTATTCTGTTAATTGTGTGTACTATTATCGGCAGCTGCGGCTGGATTAGGTGTCTTTACAGTCACTATCTAGACGCTACGTTGTGTCATTCTGCATGTGCTACCAGGGCTGGTTTGAAAGAAGCCTGGAGCAGAAGGGGATATACTGCTCCTATTGTCTTAGCTCCAGATGGGGGCCCCAGCGCAGGATGGGCCCCAGCCTCCCTAAGGACCACTATAGCCGGGTTCTCTCAGAGCCGACCCGGCCTCCATCGCCAGGGGAGATTCAAGGGGGATGTGTTTCCCAGCTGACAGAGCCAGCGAACGCTGCAGGCCTACAAACCGGGTCCACAGGGTCCTCTCCCGATGACTTATAGTGATTATGCCAGAGCCTCTGAGCCTAAGATGGCACCTTGTGGCCCATACACAAGGTACTGGGCTCACTTGTTTATACTTACTTTCACCTCAGCACTGCCTCTCCGTCACTGTGCTTTGTCCAGCATCCACCAAAGGGAGAAACCCGGAATAGCAATGAATTGCAGGGAGCCTCTGAGACTCACCGGCGTAATGTTTTTGGATATGCCATGTCAATCAAATGCCAATAGAAATGGTGTTATGTGACAACAATTGCGGCTAAACTGCCAAATAACCGCACTTCCATGAAATTGTCTGTTTGTGCAGTATCTAGCTGTCAGTGTGTGAGCCCGTAGGTACAGAAGGTGCATTTACATCTGAGGAACAAACGGTGAAACAGTGATAAGGATGGTGGATTAAAGGCGGGGCGGGGGGGGGGGGGGCAATGCTATATTTGTTCTAATGTGCTATGTTAGTATCAGTGCAGTAACAGTACCCCAGTCTGTTTGGTAAATGGATACAAGGAGATGAGAAAGGAGAGACGCCATAAAGATATCTATCATCCCCCTCCTCCGTCTATCCATACACACACACACACTCTCTCTCTCTCTCTCTCATGCACGCACGCACACAATGCTTTAATCCTGCCACTTAGGAGTGTAAGGGATAGCCTTGTGTAACATTCAAAACAGGTCTGATCTAAGGCAACTGGTAGTCATTCATGCAATGCATTCCTGGGCGGTATCCTGTAGTGGAAATGGCGTAAAGATTCTGCTTCACGTTTCTGCTAATGCCATCGGATCAGCAGCATGGTACCTGCTTCTCTCTCTCTCTCTCTCTCTCTCTCTCTCTCTCTCTCTCTCTCTCTCTCTCTCTCTCTCTCTCTCTCTCTCTCTCTCGCTCTCTCCCCTGTTATCTCCCTTATATCTTCACATTTATTCAGTCAGCAGAACAGTGGTATTTCTACTGCACAATGCCCATTTAATTGGCCAGGACCGCGTTTCGAGCAGGCGTGTCTCCAGCCTTTGGCCTGGCTACCTCATCTCGAGGGAGCAGCCCTCTGCTCTTATCTCGGCCATAAATCCCTTTAAAGTCCCTTAATCGCAG
Source organism: Typhlichthys eigenmanni (assembly GCA_027564635.1). NCBI lineage: Eukaryota > Metazoa > Chordata > Actinopteri > Percopsiformes > Amblyopsidae > Typhlichthys > Typhlichthys eigenmanni. Next base: position 12,542 of record JAODUK010048170.1, read on the forward strand.
ATTAAATAGCCCCGGCGATCAGGAGTGGCCGTCCTTATGGCGGACCCGTGTCCAGTATCTTTCCTGTAGTTCTGCTGGAGATCTGATGTATTGTGCTGTAGGGCATCATGATCTGGCCCGGTTCCACAGAACACCTTTTGATGCGTTAACTTTTAGTACCTGACTTTATGAGATGATCAGACCTTGATCCTCTTTATGGTGGAAATGTCCCCTTCATCATACATTTACTCTACCATGAATGTGGTTCACCTTATGAAATAGTACATGACACGAATGATGAGTATAGGTGTTCTCAGTGTGGGGTTTATATCTAAAAATGTAAAAAGCTTTTTACAGTATAGCTGTATGGTTTACACCACATTTGACTATACTCAAAGCTTAAAGCTTTTCACATGCCCGTTCAACTACATTATAAGATACTTTTGAAGAGTCAGCAGAGTGGTATGTTTCTATCAGTGAGGTTTTGTTATGAACCATGCCATTATAACTGATAGGCAACCATAAAGGAAGTGCACCCTTCCTTTATGGTTGTCTGGGGTCAAGGGCAGGTGATCACATACATGAAAGTGCAGTGAGAGAGATAAATGATGGCTATATTCCATTTAAATGAATCAATGTTTACAGATGATAGTACTCGGTTTATCCAACATTCCACATTCTCCCTCTCTCATGTACAGTGTTTTCTCACCCTTTTTGTGGATGTAAATTGATTTTGCCTTTGGGGTAAACTAGTTATTAATAGCAAAGTATACACTTGCTATTAGAGAGAAGCTGACCCTCTGCCTCACACTCTTCTGACCTGAGGCTTCCCTCCTTGGGTTGCCTTGGAGACATGATGGACCTTATGACACCACACACACACACACACACACACGCATACAGTAGAAGTATCTTATCGGTCTGTACATAAACGCCTAGGTGTTTGTCAGTCAGTGATGTGTTGTTAGGGTGGTCTGCGCACCAAAACATCATGCACTTTGCTGTGTCAATCAGCAGTATAGCCAAATATACAGTAGATTGACACTACATTAAATCAGGGTGTTTGGGTCATATTCTTATTTTGCACCAAGATATACATAAATCAATATGGAGCCGGTAGCGTTAATGTAGAATTTCGTTCATTGTGTGAATATTTTAAAAACAGCATAGGGTACACAACTGCTTTATATCCCAGATATTCCAAGTGTAGGCCTACTGGGATATTTCCAATGGTCAGGAGTACAGAAAGGGTTATTGTCTGATCCTGGTGGAAGATGTGTAGATGGCTCGGGAATGAATACTGCATTGCAGCCTCGGTGATGTGTTGATCGTTACAGAAATATATGTTTCAGGGGTAAGAGGGTAAGATATTCACAAACATGGTAGGTTTTTTTTCTTATTATTTTTAATTAACTCCACAGTGAGCAAAGACTCCCTCAAGCTCATACCATGCTGAAAAGTGAATAAAGTGTGTGTGTGTGTGTGTGTGTGTGTGTGTGTGTGGATTGGGGGGGGTGTAGAAGCCGAGCGAGAGAGAGCATCTTGCCCGGGGCGCTGATCGATCAGATATGTGCAGCAGAATTCCCTGCTTCCCATTGCAGAGGCTGTGGATCACATTAGCTCATCTCACAATTCTCTATGTGGTGTGAGCCGGGGGGGATAGGCGAGAGGGCAGTTGAAAGAAGTAGCACTGCTTTGAAAATAGCAATATGGGTTGGAGAACTTATGGTAGCAAGGAAGAACGAAAGCCAGGAGCAGCTTCTAAGTGCAGTGTGGGTACATTATAAGCAAAGTGCATATGTTCAACTCTTATATGTATGTCATGTTTTTTAATTTTTTTACATCTTGGGGGGCTGTGGCGGAGGAAGGAGCTTAACTCACTGACACCTGTAGACATGTTAAAGGGCTGTTTGTGCCATGACAGTAATCCTGTCTATGTCTCTACTACCGTGGTAAGGGGTAATGGACTTGAAATAACTAGGGCTACAGGATGTTTGTATAGGGATTCGTATGGAAACGTACATGTACACACATGTACACATTTTGACTGACACTGACAAGCAACGAAGACAGCTCAGTTCTGCTACATCCATTAACTGATTTTTCACTAGCTGGGTTAACATGGACACTTTTGTCTTTCCGAATGGAATTTCTCCGATTGATGATTTTGCGTTACCTGTTTACATGTAATTTCACCTAATCGGGTGGTGTTTACATGCGCCGTCGCAATTTATCGGAATTGATGTTATACATGCACACATTATATTGCTCATAATGTAATGTGTCCCTATAGCAAATGGCTAAAACTGGCTAGTTTCTAGTTGTAGGTAAGTCGGAGTGAGGCTTTGTGTGACTGGTGGAGAAAAGTACGGCTCCAGATGACGTCACCGTACTAACGCCAATTCACTTATTTCCGCAAGTTGCAATTGTTTTGTCCAGATTTTGTACCGTTCTTATATAGGGCTGGACGATATGGCCAAAATGTATATCACAATATATTTCTTAATTTCGGTTGATAAAATATAATTCCGATATCGATATAAACAATATAAGCATCAGCTAAATTGCTAAGAACACCCACAATGTTGTACTTACAAACTTCAGAAAAATGCATTTGAAATCTCCTATAAAACTATAATATTTTTTATATTAATAGGTACAAATAAATGTTAATCTTTTAGCCTTCATACAAACAAGAAATCACAGTCAAATGAATAAACAATACTCAACTGTGTTATTTTCTGTTGGTATATACATTTAATTTATGTCCACCAGTAGGTGTCAGTAGCGGTTCTTGTGTGTGCGTAATGCCATGAATTAGACACAGCCGAGTTCCACAGAAGACACGTGACAGACTGTTAGCGGAAGAAGCCGACATGTAATATCAAGGCTGTTACATTTGCTGTTAGGTGAGAGAGTTAATTAAATTATTTAGCACATGTAAACAGCCCACTACTACTTAGCACTGGCTGGTAGTGACATCATGCATATAGTTTCTGTTCTTTCTGTTCACCTTGAATACATACAATACTTAAGTGCCACGTTATTTTATCAGCTTGTTTTTTCAGTTTCCCTAAAGCATAACTGTTTATGTGCCACGTTAAATTCATCATTAATTAACGAGGGCTCTGGACCACTCGTTAGTTCATCGTAAGAGGACCGTAGCTGTTTTTGTAAAACAGCGCCTTCCTCAACAGACTAAAATCAACAACTAATGAAAACGAAAATAAATTATGGCTAAAAGCTATTAACAATTTATTTATCCCACGGCAAATGGATATGAACTTCAATGTTAAACATGCAAAATGTAAACAACAGGCATGAGATAATATTCACTCATTTTTATAAGGCAGGTATGATGAGGTAAGGTGAAGGGACTGAATGTGTAAAACAATAATGTGCTTTATGAGAAAATATTAAAGCCGTTTTCTTTTCAACTTGCTGAACTTTACTGAGAGAAATGTAAACATTGTAGCACATCTCACCTCTCAAAAGGTATGGCTCTATCCCGCCCCTTTCCCCAGAATGCCTTAATTTCTGTGTTTGATTCGTGCTGAATTTAAGTATTACATATGTATTTTCACTTTACTGTTGGCTTTATTACTTTTTAGTGTATCGATAAACAGCAAATATTATAACGACATACATCAATTGTTATATTGATCGGACACCATTACAGAAAGTGCCATACTAAACGACATCATTATATATTCCATATGCAGATTTGACTACTGTATTTGATGTGATCAGTATTATTTATGTTTTTCCTACCAGCAGTTGCCACTGTTTGCAATTTTTGTGCCTTTTATTTTTGGCTAGATTAGAAGAAAATGTATAGGCATATTAGTCAAGATGTGGGTAACACAAACTTGACCAAACAGTAAGGATATCTGGATATATTTTAAACCTTTTCGTATCTTCAAATTGCCTATAGGCCACATGAAAAGAGCAGTTTTTGGGTATTACACATTTTTTTCACCTATAGGCTAGTATAATGTAAGTATACATAATATCTAGTTATGCTATCAACCTTGTTGAGTGAAATACACCTAATCAACATGTAAGCTATTTACATTCTGCAAATTAATTTAATAGTATGCTACCTTGGATACCTCCCGTAACGCGTAGTTAAATATTCTCTTTATTAACGAGCAAGTTACGTGCTGCTTCGGGAAACAGGCCACCTCCGTAAGTCTGTCATAGCTAACAGATTCTTAAGGCAATGTGCAACGTTAAACCATCTTAAGTGTGTCGCAATAGGGAAGTGGGGCCCTGGAAGTACCGAAGAGGGGTACACTTTTTCCTGTCCTGTCTAAATTAAATGTTTAATCCCTTTCCACACAGGTGTGTCAGATAAAGTGGCTGATTAGACTTGTTCTCAGCTGTCTAGGTGGACATTTTACATTGTACTGTAAATTTAAACTGACAGTCTAATCAGCCACATAAACTCAGAGTTGTGTGAAAAAATAAAAAACAATCTGTTTGTAGACTAGACAGGAAGAAGGTGTACCCATATGGTAGCACTTTCATGTCACTGTGAAAAACATCTATTCAAGACAGTCCGCATTTGACCTATAACATGAACGTATGGTGACCATGTGCTAGTGTTAAAGTCTCTCACAGAAAACATTTCATGCTGCATCGTGTGTTCTCGTTCTCAGCTGTAATCATCTGCAGCAACAACGGTGATCAAACATCAAATAATATCTGCTGTGCAGCCTTCGTCACAGCGGGCCACATCTAAATAGTTAATGGTTCTCCCCACGAAAAATCCAAAACTGCAGTCGGATCCAAATTAGAGAGGAGCTAGCTAAATCAAGCGGGAATGGGTAGAGCAGATAGCGGTGGAGCTCTTCAAAGTCCTCTTTAATAAAACATATTAGCCTATGCTCTGTGCTGAAGTATAGCGGTAGTGGTGCTATAACAAGGCATCTGCTGTGGTAGCGTGGGTCTTGGCTATGCCAGCCTATAGAGGGGTGTAAATAACCATGCCTGACAAAATCACTGGGCCTGTTTAGCTTATAGGATCAAAGCCTTCTGATGAGTATAGGTTACAAACGGGTTGGTTAGCCCAGCAGTAGTCTACTGTAGGCATATCTCTTACAGCTCTACGAAAGCTCTAGGAAATCAAGATGTTTGTACATAGATCATATTCACTGCTGATAAGGAAATATTGAGATTTGTCTTTGCTCAAGGCACACTTTTTTTCCCTGTCAGTTTGTGTTACATGTTCACTGTCTCTCAGACATTCTTTCCATCTTTGCACTTACATTTAATTCAGTTCCAGATAGTTTTTAAAATACTAGTAGTCAATTGTACAGTACAGGGAACCTGGAAAATATTGGTGAAGTATGGCCTGAAAGCATTAGGAAAAAGCGAGTCTTGTGTTATGGGTTTCCAATGTTGGATTCATGAATTACTTATTGTCTGCTGTATGCATTTATGTTAAAGTGATTAATCTTGGCATGGAACTGTCACTTATAATGCTGACTTCCCCTTAAATCTGTGGGGACTATCGGAAAATGCACTCTCAGCACTGGTTTTCATTGGTGTGGGGGATGGGCAGAGGGCACCAGTATGAGGCGGCGTGGCAAGTTCACGGGATGCTGGCAAAATTAATTGCGAGCCTGTGCTTCCAATTACAACACGCTCTCTTTAATTGGCGCTGAAAGGGCTCCAAAGGACTATGCTGGGAGATACACATAGTGCATTCATAACCACCATGTTTCACCCTTTGGGATTTAACAACAGGAAGCCAATTTGCATGTAAAGCAGGTTTGACAGCCACAGACGACTGGCCTGAGATAGCATTGGATGGTATGCTCTTTGGTGCTACTTTTGACCACACTGTCCTTAGCATAGCATAGTCAGTGGCTTTCTTCTCATAATTCTTTATTCGTTTAACCCAATTATCTTCATTTTAGTTTGCTTTTGCTTCTTTTTTTCTGTTCTTTGTTCTGTGAAATAATGACTATAGACTGTGAAGTAGTTAAAGCATTGAATAGCTGTTCTTACTTTACTTTACGGACTTGTACCTTTTGTAATTTTATTAATAGAAGGCTTCACTCAGTTTAAAAAAAGTTTTTTAGCAGCACTTGTTTCCTCATCTAAAATAATATGTTCCATGAGGTTTCTCTTACATAAGGTCTCTATTAGGAGATATACATGAGCTCAATGCATTAGAGCATATTGATAGTGTCAAGCAATAATGTTTGGATGATCTAAAATGCAATAAAAACAGTTTCTTAAAGATGGAGTCAGCAATGATGGAGAAGGGTTGTTGATATTTGAACTGGATCAACACAAAAAGACCTCCTTCAATTCCATATGCTGCTCCCTCAGAAGCTCCTCCTAAGACATTGGACACGCTTTGCCAAGGCTGGGCCATTGTTGTGTGGTGCGGTCTGCACCACTTAGTTTGTGTTCCATTTACAGAGCTGGGGCTACCAAATCTTTTTTTTTTCAGCACACACACACAGAACGGGCAGTATGAAGAGATATTAGCTGAATTTGACAAAAAGTGTATTATCTTACAATTGCTGAATTCACATTTGAATGGTGTCACATCGTAATACACAGCATTATCCACTACCAGCGGCGCAGTCCACTATCTTAAAGTAATATAAAATGTTACTTTTTGTGTAGCATCCCTTGGATGAACAAACAAGCTATGTTGGTGGCCAGGGTTCAAAGCATTTGAAACCACTATGCTACTGTACTTAAAGGTATATTAAATGATTGTAAGCAATTATACTTTTGTCAAATATGCCAAATATCTCGGGTGCTGAAAAAATGATCAAATAGAATTTGGCTTATTCCTTGACTCATCAGATATTTTAGTCATTTAGTGTAAAAGGGGTTTAGATGTCAGTGATTTTTTGCTAATACACTTTTTGTAAAATTCAGCAAATATCTCTGTCTGGTCCTCTTGTTCTGTTCTGTGTGTGCTGTAAAAACAATACACAGCCCTGGCTCTGTAAATGGGAACACA
>JAODUK010048181.1:0-19511 GCA_027564635.1 Typhlichthys eigenmanni
TCGCCGGACAGACAGAAAGTGAAATAAATATAGTGAATATTTTGCGATTCAAATGGAAGTTGATTTTCATAGTTTGTATGTTAAGACTAAAATGACAGATTTCCCTTGATTATCCCTTTAATATTCTGCAACACATCATTTCCGTTTGTTGTACTTTGTGGTTGAGACAAACATACCGTATGTGTCATACAATAGCTGTAATTTTCATCATATATTCTATCTATAACAACAACTGCTTCTAATTTTTAATAATACATAACTGTAACTCAATAAACTATAGGTCTACTGTGTGAAATACAATTGAATGCTGTGACCAGTACATAACTGGTAATAAACATTTAAAGCAGCAAAAAAACATGTGTGTTAAAGTAGTTGATAGTGAATGCAGACTCATTCTGTTATCCTTCAGTTTGCTGCTTTTCGATAGCGACAGGTAAACTGTGACATTTAAATGAAGCACTGGTCATTGTATTCACCCTTTCAGATGTCTTTGTAGCCATGCAGAGACATGAAAGCTTTGCAGATCTGTTCCTTTGATGCTCAGGGGGCGCTTGTGGAGTTAACAGGGCCCTCTCAGTCTAGATCAATATCGACACCAAACAATCTCACCATGAGACTTCCTACAAAGTAATTATGCCACAGATTAAACCCTTTCTGTCATTTTTTCCTGCCTATCATTTAATGTTCAACAAAGAAAGTTAGGATATTATCACAGTGTGATTGAGCATTTATTATAAAATTAATACAGAGATAATGACTTAGAATGCTACCCTTGAACATAATACACTGATATTCAAATCTCAGAACATCATCTAGTGCAAGTGATTAGCTTCTGCCAGCGGGGTATATATGATTTCATACCAGTCAATAGCTTATTTTAAAATGTCCCTAATGGCACTAAAGTGGTTAAATCACAATGGACTCTCTCGCCCCATCACCCCGCACCCCGCTTAAATAACTCAACTATCCACCCTGTTTTGATTGATTGGTCCCTAACTCAGTTGAACATGGGCAATCTGACCAGCTGTCCCCAGTGAGACACAGGGGGCCACAGACTGACATATGGCTGGGCGCAACCAGCCACTGCATTCCGCTGTTCCATAATTCAAAAGCTGCTCCATCATTCCATATGTTGAATGGCCTTTGTTGTTCAGCACTTAATTAACCCTATACAAATGCACCACGATGCTCATAGCGCTATTAGGTAGAGGCAGTGGTCGCGTGCTAGGGTATAGCATGAGTAGTTGGGCTATACGCGTGTTCATAATTCAGCTAGTAGCGCCACATGTTCTGTTAACGGTAATGCCACAGCCCACAAATCCATAGACAGCGGTGATTGCCTTGAGCAATGCCCTAACCTGTTTTGGTTGTTCATTTAGACTAATTTATTTAGCGTGAATAAGCAGCCAGTAATGTGTTAAATTTTCACGACATATGTGTTGAGTGTACAACCTGTATTGTCAGTCTATTATCACCTGGGTGATTTGAAAAAAGATTCACACAAGCTCTCTTTACACTAAATAGTAAAATAATAATAATAATTAATAAACAGAATATTCCCATCATTTTCATCCAACTGCTGTGATATTGTGGAACAGTACCGGTATTACAGTAATGAAGGATAGACATAGAACACAACTTCTACCGGAGAATTTGATTAACTCTAACTCAATATCCTCACCTGTGCCATGTTGGTTTATTCAGACAATTTTGCCACCCAAAAACATTTGAAATGAAATTAAGAACGAGAAAATGTCACGACTCACGAGATATGAATGAAATTAGTTTTCAATCATGAATACTGTATATGTTGTAGCTAAACACGGTTAGCATTGATTTAGAATCTGGAGGCCGTGTTCCTGTTAGATCAACTCTGTCGCTCCAGAATTAACTATTTGCTTGTAACCCTTTACTTGTAGCTGTCGACTGCATTCTCTGTGCTAAGAGAGCTGCAGCTGCTTGACGAATCAGATTCAGAGGCTGCATACTGCATGCATCCTGCCTGGGCTAGTTCATGTGTGGCAAACACTATGCACCAGTACAACCCCTGTGTGCATGTGTGTGGGCGTGCACATAACAATGTACCAGTCCCCTAATGAGAATATTGCCTGTCAGGGCAATCCACATCTGGGGGGTTTTCTGTTTCACTAATGAATGCTGACTGGTCTGGGCTACCTTGTCAACGCACATCTCACACACTTACACACACACACACACACACACACACACACACATACACACGTCTTTGCCTGGGGGCTAGATTGTAGGGCATCTGGTGTGCTAGGTCCTAGTAATACGCTTATAGTGTGTGTGTAGTCCCAAATTAGAGCTTATAGTGTGTGTGTAGTCCCAAATTAGAGTATTGTAAAATTTGGAAAGAGTGTCGTCAGAAAATTTAATGGAAAAAATAAATGTAAGATGCACTGGATATTTAATTTTGTAAGTAAACACTTGACACGCCCTATTCACTCTTCCCGATTAGAATGGTGGCAAAAAAAAAAAAAAAAAAGCATTTGTCTATTATGTCTGTGTTCGACATCGTCATCTGTATGTCTGTCTGTCTGTCTATACATCCCACAATTCCTTTCACCAAGCCATTCATGGTGCAATGGGCCATTATGGCACAGTGGGAGGCTAGACCGCTTCAGTGATACTGTGACTTGTTTTCATCTGCTCATCTTTGCTCTCTCTCTCTCTCTCTCTCTCTCTCTCTCTGTGTTTCTGTCTCTCTCTCTGTCTCTCTCTCAGTTGGAGGGATGTCTGTTCGGTGCAGAGCTCAGGGGGCTTGTAACATGTTCTGTAAAATGGCAGCCTCCACAAAGCCATGGTAAATTACCTCCAGTTGTGTTGCTGGGGAAGTAACCACAGTGGATCGAGGAACTGCGCGCACACACACATTTTGTGTATGCATGATTGTGTGTTTGTACGTGTATGTGCCTGTGTGCATGTGTGGGTGGGCGTGTGTGTGTGGGTGCGTGATTATGAGGGTGACGGGGCCAAGAGTGCGCGTGGGCCCGCAGGTGAGCCAAGTTGCGCCAGAGCACAGCTAGCTAGCGTGGCAGAGAACTGTTGATTAGCGCGTCCACACACAGAAACACACACACGCACACACACACACACACACACACACACACACACAAGTACACACGTACACACACGAACTGAATCAGGTAGCTAATTTAGCACTGTGTGCTTGAAGAGACGCTAATCAACATAGGAGAGGGTGGAACACCGGACTATGGGGTCTAATGAGACACACAAAATATTTATATACACGCACATGCACACTCCACAGAAGAGTGCACAGCCACATCAATATTGTCCCTATGACGCATACAACGGGCTGAGCGTCTGCATTATTCATATACTTACAATAGGCATATGTACGTATGTACGTATGTAGGTTCAGACTCCTGCAGAAGCACACACACACACACACACACACACACACACACACACACACACACAGACAGACTGACATACATCCACCTTTCTCACACAAACACACAAAGCGTGATCCACCATGGCTGCAGCTAAGTTTCCACACATTGCATCAAATTCCCAGAAGTATGAAAACAGTAACCTGAGAACCAAGGACAATGCTTGTCTTGTCTTTGACCTCTAAGTCCTCAACAGAAGACGGACTGGCCACAACATCGTTTCCTAGCTCGTATATCTGACCTGATTTATACTCAGCACTGACCGAGCCTAGACTATGCTCTAAAATTAGCTACCGGAGGTATATCTTGTTTTGGAAAAGAAACGAAATCAGAGTGGACATTTGTGCTATCTGAAAGATGTTACACTTATTTTAAAGGGTCCACAGGTACTGTACAGTGAAACTAATATAGAAACTGGTTTGGTGTTCTGCAATGCTGTGCCAAGTGAGAGCTAAACATATTACATTTAATCAGCATACAGATGGCCCACCACAGAAATTGATTTGGGTTCGAAGACATTATTGGAGATCAGCAGATTTTAGCACCCCACCAATATATATATATATATATATTTATTTTTTTTGGGTTGCATTTTTAAGCTTTTTAATAGTTTTCTCTGGAACTCTCAGCAGCAAAACATTGATTTTGTCACCACACATTTTGACAAATAAATAAATAAAATCAACACCAGTGCAATGGTGTTGGAAATTGGATTTCAGAAAAGGCTGGTGCTGTCATTGTAAGGTAAGGTAATGAATGATGCAATGATGTGGTCCCAGCGATGGGTGAATCAGTGAGTGACATCCTTTTGCCAAATGGCATTTGTGTATATATGCCAACATGGGCATTGACAGTGGCTAACTATACAACACTTTGCTATTGAAGTGCAATGCCTCTCTTACTATTGTATTGTATTGTGGACATATTGTATGTCATCTCCAAAATCATATCACTTTTGTATAGGATTAAAGGCCTGGTATAACAGTATACTTAGTAGTGTTTTAATTCTGAGGCTTGCCAGAGATGTTCGAGGGTGGCAGGTGACTGACTGTACAAGTGAGACTACTATGTTTTATCCCATGACAGAGGCAGGCCCAGGCTTGTCTGTCTTCTACAAATAGAATCAACAGTCCCTTCTGGAAAGTTCCCATTCTCAACAACACAGGCTGAGGTTTACCACAAACTGAGATGGAGGGGAATGATGGCGAATGGAAGAGCATGAGAGCGGTGTGAAGGAGAGAGAGAGAGAGAGAGAGAGAGAGAGAGAGAGAGAGAGAGAGAGAGAGAAAAATGGGGGGTGGGGGTGGGTGGGTAGGCTAGAAGCCAGAAATGAGAGGAGGAAGAGCATCATACTGTGAGACAGGGGGTCCCTGAAATGAGATGGAACATGGGACGTAATTTGAGTAAGAGAAATGAGAACTCTATTTAAAATGGTGGGTATATGGACCCAATGGAAGGAGCAGGAATTGTTTGTTGGATTATTTAAATTACAAAATATGTTCATATTATGTTTTAAGGGGGTCAGCAGCTATACTCCACTTCGGAGCTCTAAAGTAGATGTCCCTGTGTATCACAAGCTTGTGTTCTGTTGTGTATTCATGTGGTCACAGCCACTGCGGTGCAGCTCTGGTTTGGGTTAGGTCTGATATTTTACTCTATTGAAAACATTGGCATTTTACTGGAAGAGCCTGGGAATGTGGTGGGGGAGCGGGGGAGGAGATGGTGGCGAGAAGACAGAGAGAAAAGTCATTCTTTTGTTGTGGAGCATAGAATATGGAGCGTGCAACCAGAGTAAGTTCATCCCAGGAGAAATCGGGTGTTGCAGTAAGACACAATCAATAGCTTGTGTGTGTATTGTACCAGTGCTACAGTATGTGAGTCTACTTATTTGCATGCACATGTGTGCAGGGTGGGTCATTTACCCACCCTGTGGTGTGATTGGTGGGGAGGTAACCATCTTGATAGATTGATACAGTCTTCTCTACCGCAGGTGGCCGCCATGCTAATCAATCATTCACCTGTCCAGATGGAACACAGACAGCCCCCCTTCCCAGCCCCCCACCCACCAGAGTAGATGGTTCTCCATCCTCTTCATCCTGTTCTCTGCTCTCATCAATTCATCTTCTCTGCTTGTCTTCGTATGTAAGGGGCAGGCCATACTTCTCTAGGTTGAAGTGGAAATATACTTTTTACAGTTTTCACTGGGTACAAAGTGGATACCTGTGATAAGATAATGCAGTTAGTATAACTAAGCCATTTGACCAGTGTATTTTTATTTGAAATCTGACAGGGACAAAATTGTTGTGCCATACATTGTGTACTTTGCATGAGGAAACGGCAGCACTCTCATTACACATTTCACTGTTCAATCTATTTACAATAAATTCAGCAGCAAATTATATTAATAAAAAATGTCCATCCACAAGAGTTTTATTGAGTTGCATTGATTCCCTGATGAAGAGTAGCGAGTACCTGCATATTTGCTTTATGAATATTGTGCATGTACACGTGTATACAAATCTGTACTATGCGTATATACTATATCAATGTACTCATGCAGAAAATAATACAGATAATATCTTGCTTTCCTCCTTGACCCCTAATCAGAGAAGCAGACTGCTGAAAACCAACCAGCTATTTTTGTGGTGTACCAAGGAACAGAACCCTGCCCCCCCGCCCACACACATGCACACACACACACATGCCACCTGCAGTGATGGTAATCCCACACTGTCTATCCTGCATGTGGAAGCCATTGCTGTCTAATCTGTAGTAATTGTGTTGCTTTTGAAAGAAAGCTGGTCTGCATTACATCCTTCATTACTGTTGACGACAGGGGCGGCGGGCGGGCGAGCGAGAAAGAGAGGCAGAGAGAGAGGGAGGGGAGATGTATGATAAAGATACCATAGTATAGAGGGGGAGTAAGAGAGACGAAGGCCATTCTATGGGTTTTCAGTGTATTTCCTGCACTTACAGTAACCGCCCACTACATTGGACACAATAACTCAATAGCCACCTGCTATCAACCACTTGTAGCTATTGATTCCTTCCTTATTGATCCCTGAGAAATATTCTGGAGTTCCTTCCTTGTAAAGTTTTTTAATGATATTGCAAGAATTTGCAGGTTTTACCACATCCGGTAAGATTCCCACTACGCCATAATACTTACATTTAATTATTAGCACTCTTGATTTTAAGATGTCTTTTCTTTGGTGGAATTTTGTCCCAAATGGATCTTTAACAGAAAGGATTACCAAACTCTCTCCCATTGGGCTAATTGGCTCTGGCTGTTCCGCGATGCCTCAAAGTCAAAGAGATGGCTTTGTAATCTCTTCAAAGGCATCGGCCTCTAAACCTCTTACTCTCGATTTCTCACTATTACACTCTACACCAAACACGTTTTTTAATTTTATTTAATCTATTTCTCTCAGACTTCCTGCAGAAACAGGTAACACACAGATCTGACCAAATTCAATACTGAGCATTTCAAAAATTGCAGAGAATCAGACCAAGGCTAAGACTTTTTCATGGCACAGAAATTACACATAAGATAATTACAACACACACAAACACACACGCGCGCGCATGCAACCCATACAATTAATGTCTGGCTGGCTGCAGGCACTGTTAGTGAAATGTGTGTGTTTGGTAGAAAACACTTACACTGTGTTTATCTATAATCAAGCGGAAATGAGCCCTGTAATAGAGGCCATTTAGTTCAGTTGATCATCTGATGCCACTTAAAAACAAATCCCTTACATTACAGTATTATGGCTGCGTGCTCTTTATATGAAGATGTGTAATGACCACACCTGCTGGTTTAAAGGTCAAGCCTTTCCTCAGAGTGATGCTGGACCACCAGTGTTATATCACACCCAACCCAGAAAGCAAACATTGACGTTGTCATAATAAACCCCTTTTTTTTGTTCTTTTTCTTATTGTTAGTTTCTTTGTACAGTTTCCTATATGTATACTTTATATATTTTGGCTTATTGGTCTGCACATGTAACAGGTTGAGAGCAAATCATTGTATTAACAGTTAGAGCTGAGTTGTAATGTAATTATTTCTTTCTTAAACCAAGAAACTGTTGAACTGGAAAGTGCTGCCAACACACACAGTGGTGATAGATAACGCACGGGTCTGGCACACACACACACACACACACACACAATCTCATCTATCTGTTCATCTGGAAAAGGAGAAAGATGGATGTGAAAGGAGAATGAGTGAAAGATGGGCTGTGTAAAAAGGAAAGAGGCATACAGAGAAATTGATTGACAGCGTGCGTAGGGACGCCTAGAGAGAGATAGATACGACGAGATGAAGGAGTAAGCTACGCCCATTTGCGCCCCCTGCTGTGCCAGATAAATCAGAAAGCAGCTAGCTGATCTGTTTGCCGGTGCGTGATTAAGCTAACACCTCCTAATGGTCCTCCTCTATACGCACACACCTTCCTGATCTGTCTATTTATTTACGTCAGCAAAGCAGCAAGTAGTAGAGGAAATTAATTGAACGGAGAGACTTACTGGCTGACACTGAACTATAGGGTTACCAGCCTCAATATTACTTTTATTTCTTCATTTGATTGATCAGATTTAAGTGGATTTAAAATGGCTGAACACAGGCAAGCATTGTTGTATGTAGAGATACAGTAGATCTGCCTGTGCCCATACTATTCATTCACATTAGCCTAGCATGGCCCGACCATTGCTCTCACCAAAATGTTCACTGAGATTGTAGTCTGGTCGCTTTAGCGTGAGCACCAGGTTAGCACAGCCACCTGGATGGCAGACCAACCAGCGTCCATGTGGGTGGGTATTTACAATGACCGTTGGTTTCTAAATGGTGATAGAGCTTGATGAAGTGATACAACTCTGATTGATTACAGGCTGTCCAGTAGTTTCAATATTGACCAAAGATCTGCGCCCAGAAGGAGGAAAATACTGGGAACACTTCTAGAGTGTGACTGTGACTGTTCACAAAGTGAATTTAGTCTCCGCAGGCTATATTCACATCATGGCATTTACAGTACCCATAGTAACACTTTTCTATCTTATTAAAAACAATTCCATTAAGGAGTTTTAGACGTTTTAATTTATTTCAGATGATAAATTGATGTGTCTCAAAACGTGAGTGGAGCCCATCCCATGATCCTCTTCTCTCCTCTTTGGAGTGTTAATGTAAAATATTTCTGCATTGGCGTGTGAATGCCTAACACTGATTGGCTTATTTATGAAGCAGTTACAGTGCACAGAAGTGTTTGTGGTGACTGGCTGTTCATGCGTGCGTGCACGTGAGTGAGCGTGTGTGTCATTTGCTTTACTTGTGTATAAATGTTTACATGGCTCTGGAATGTTCTGAAATGCGATCTACTCACCAAACAGTGCCAAAAGCCACACATACACATGCACTCTATGTGGACACACACATATCTGTATTCACACTCGTGCACCAGGGTTCCCGCTTCACACACACGCACACGCACGCACACACACACACACACACACACACACACATATACACACATACAGTGGAGCTCTGGTTAACATTACTGACTGGGTGTGTTGGTTGAACAGTTGGACCAGTTAAAAACATTCTTATTCCATATTTAACAACAAAACATGCATTATTATCTCACACAAGCTTATTGTATTTTCACCAATATGCAAAAAGTTACACACCCAGACACTAGACACTAATAAAGACATGAACACTGGCATGATCACGGCTGTATCAGGCTAGAGAGTCAGGGATCATGTATGCTGGACTAACCTTTATGAAACAAATTCCACATTGTTATGGAGACACACACACACACACTGTGTAATGTGCCAGAGGTAGGTATAGTTATTGTTTGACAACTAATGAAGCAGGCCTCAAAGCCCCAAACAAGCGTGCACATACACACACGCGCACGTACACACACACACATACAGCTCGACAGAGCCACGCACAAATTTGCAAGCATGTGCTCTTTCTGCCACCCGCGACCGAATAACAATCACAACAATTGAACGTGCTATGAGGGGGGAACTTTCCTCATTGTCTGTTTTAATTTGAGTCTTATTTAACGAGTTGGGAATCAAACGTGGGAGTGCAGAGGTGTGTGTGTGTGTGTGTGTGTGTGTGAGTGTGTGTGTGCGTGCGTGCGCGCGCGCGTGCACGCGCAGCGACGACAAGAGACGACTGCAAGATAAAGAGGGAGAGAAGAAGAATCAAAAAGCGACGACAGACTCCATCAGTCTGAAAATAGAGCGGCTTTTTGTTTCATCCGACAGGAAGAGGTGTCGATAATTAGGCTCTGTCAGGTATGGTGTGTGTGTGTGTGTGTGTGTGTGTGTGCGTGCGTGCGTGTGCGTGCGTGTGTGTGTGTGTGTGTGGGGGTGGGGATGCATGTGTGTGTGTGACGGTGCACATGGCAATGTGTCTGCTTGTGTGTGTGTGTGTGTGTGTGTGTTTTAGGAGAAATAGTGTGAGAATGTATGTGTATGTTCGGAAGGGTGGGTGGGTTTGGGTGTGTAGGGGGAATCGTCCTGGCAGTGTGTGTGTGTCTGTGTGGGTGACAGAAAGTTGTGTAAATGCACAGGGTAATGGTTGTCAGTGCATGACAGCTATAAATGGCCCTTTAGTTCTCTTCTCAGTATACTACACTTCCACATACTCACTATCTCTGTCTCTCTCTCTCACACACACACACGCACACGCACACACACACACACACGCACGCACACCTATATGCTTGCATACTCACTCTGACAATGTAATTGTACTCCACACACACAGACACACACACACGCACACACACACTCTCTAGCTCACTGTGTCAAAAACACTGACACGGCACTCCAATTAAGCATATTTCAGTGAAAATGTAATTTGTCCTGCTCGTGTTGTCGTATGGGTGTTGAGACTGAATTATTGGTCTGCATTGACTTGTGACTAGCCTATATGTTCTATTATTTAACATCTGTCCCTTATGAAAACAAAAACAGATGCATATGTGGATCATGTGGTTCACATATACGGTCCCATGTTAATGTGTGTGTGTTTCTGTAAGGTGCGGGCAGGATTATAAATACCTGGGGAATGGTTGAAATGTTGATGCTTATGTCAATTGCTTTCCATGAGCATAAGGTGGTTTATAGTGGTTTTACTTGTACTTTTCAGAAGGATATGAGCGATTCTATTCTCTGGCAGCAGGCAGGTTCATAATGGATAAAGGTTAACATACCACCATGTTGGTTTAGCAGAGGGGCTCCTGTAGTTCTTGGCTCCTGTAATGGGACCCAGTTTGCTCCTATATGGCCCCCTCTCTCTCTCTCTCTCTCTCTCTCTCTCTCTCTCTCTCTCTCGTATTGTATACACATACACACCCTCTGTGAGGTCACAGCCCAGGCAGCTGGATAATGACATTAGTGCTAATGGACTCTCATCTGTTTATTCATAAAGGTCCTCTCTCTCTTTCCGTGTGTGTGTGTGTGTGTGTGTATGCGTGTGCACGTGTGTGTGTGCGTGAGCACCCGGATGTGTGTGTGTGTGTGTGCGCGCATGCCTACCTGTGTGTGTGTGTGCGTGTGTGTGTGTGTGTGCATGACGAGAGCAAACCGTTAGCAGCAGTTTCATGTTGCATCTCATGGGACCCTGTGGCACTACCCATAGTGCTTTGCTGCACAGGCGGGTCTGTGTGGGAGTGAGCCAGTAGTTTTATTACATTACACCAGGGCACAGAGACCCACTGTAGCACCCTGCTGTAGCACACACCTAAGCCAAATCCTCTGTCTGTGTGTGTGTGTGTGTGTGTGTGTGCGCGCGCGTGTGTGTGTGTGTGCGCGCGCGTGTGCGCGTGTGTGTTTGGGTGTGTGAGACACAGAGAGAGAGAGAGAGAGAGAGAGAGAGAGAGAGAGAGAGAGAGAGAGAGAGAGAGAGAGGATGGGCAATATGGTGAGCTGATGTGTGTATCTGTATCTGTGTGTGTGTGTCTGTGTGTGGGTGTGTGTGTGTGTGTGTGTGTGTGTGTGCATCGTGTATGTGCATGTGTGCATGTGTGTGTGTGTCTGTGTCTGTGTTTGTCTGATGTCTAAATCATTAGACCACAGGTGTCGGCCAGTGCCAGTCGATGACAGTTGAAAGTGCTCTGGTGGGCACACGTTGAGAGAGGAGTCAGGACAGCTGGCCAATCAACTCTCTCGAATGCCTTCCCCTCAGTGACATCACCGGAATTCATCTCAGAGTTCTGACAGTGAAATAGTACTCATTGACAACACTGAGTGTTCAGGAATATCCATGGAAACAAATCTGCCCATTAACCAGCAGAATTTAATCTTTTGTAGAGCACCAATGAACGGATTAGGAACACTATTCCTAATCATACACACAGCATTTTGGTTGAACATGAGATACTTTAGGTCCCTGGCAAGGCCCGAGTAAAACTTGGACTAAGTGCAAGAATTTAGAAAATCTCCGAACAAGGTTTATAAGTTACTACTGGTTACACTGGTTACTAGTTCTTGCCAAATGAAGGCCTCACTGTATCCCAAAATGGAAAGAATATTGTGGTTCATATACGAAGTGTCTTAGAGTTTGTAAACATCTTTTATGTTTAAAGTATACCACCTCACAATTATTAGTTCCTTAAATGTGAACACAAGGGCACATAGTAGGGCTGGACGATTATCGAAAAGTTAACAAAACCTCTAACCGACGTAATTTTCCCAGGTCGTTTTTTCTATTTAAAAAAAATAATCAAGTTCGTCGGAAATAGGAGGACGCATGGTTTACAGATATGCCTATTTGTTTGGACCCGGGACACCCATCTTGAAATCGTAACACTCCCAGGCACAGCAATAAACCATGAATTGCAATAAACAAGTAATATCTACTAAGAAAACTTACTATCAATAGTGCCAACCACGACAGACATAAATCGAACCTTAACTTCACGTCACTTGCGCAGAACCCTGCAGCTCTGGTGGCGTGCGTCACATAATATCAGAGCAAAACTTGCATGCGTGACAACTTACTAAAACAATGTAGGGTGTCTAACACCTATGTTAATATATCTATGTCTCGTAGGTCTTCTACAGCTTAACTTTCTTCCTCCTCTCAAATTCGAAGCGAAGACATTATTACCGGCGCCGCCCCCATTGTTGGTACATTTTGCACCAGCATGTAGGCTAGCAATTTTAAATAATCTTTTTCAATGAGACCCTCCTAGGTAAATAAAATTTCTATACGGTAATGGTTATGAAATATCACAGACCAAAATGTTGGTTGGTGTAGTAGGCAACTGCATGATACAGCCGACTGACACGTTACGTACTACAGGGTAATAACCCAACATTACATTATTGACTGTCAATATATTTTACATATGATAATAATTATGACTCCATGTTGCTTTCATTATATAATGGTTTAGCCCTTTCCTAGAAAAACTAAGTTACCCTGCTTTTACAAATAGTTTTTACAAAATAAATAACTTTATATTGTTAAATATGGCATGTGTAGTCACGTGACTCCGCCCCCTCCAGTCAGCTGCATGGAAGCAAAAAGAGAACTCCAAACAAAAGCAAAAAAAAAGTATAAGAATCGTTCAATTTATTGTGATTTTGATTTCAGGCCACATCGTGCAGCCCTAGCACATAGGATAATAATCCTCTCAACATGCCTTTAACTTCACCTTTAAATAAAACTTAAAAGGGAACATAAATGTTTTTGTTTGCTATTTTCAATTGTGTGACTTGGCTATAAACTTCCCATCATCCCTTTAGCTGGGGCCTGCTTCCCAGGACAACTGTTAAAGTTTCACAGAGGCAGGTGATGTTATGCGCACAGGCTGCTTAAGTTTAATCAGGAATGTAAATTACTTACCATAATGATTTATTATTTCATTGGTCCACTATTTTGGATGCTGTCATCTGATTGGCTGTTACCAAAGTAGATTATCTAATGGAGGAGTTGTGTGGATTTGCAGAAACCCAGTTGCATCTAAGTTTACTTCTACAAATCCCAGGCACAGATAACCATCTATGTAATGGAGCACGATTCATTACAAGCCCACGCTGCTGCTACAAATAGCTGTTTTCCCATTGGAACAGTTATCTTTTCACAGAGGCACTGGCAGTTGTTTGCAGGGGCTAATGTAAAGTAACAAGCAAACTTTTCTGCCCAGTGGTTAGTACACAGGTGAGCTTGTATGTATTTCATCACAGTGTGGGGAAAGTGTGTGTGTTTGTGTGCGCGCGTGTGTGTGTGTATCATCTTGTTGGCAATTTCTGTCTGTACGTGCAAGTATGTGGATTCTGTATGTGGATTTTGTGTGTGTGTGTGCGTGTGTGTGTGTGTGTGTGTGTGTGTGTGTGCGTGTGTGTGCGTGTGTGTGTGTGCAGGGTTCAGGCAGTAATCAGGTTATAATCTCCATCATCATGTTTTCTCTGGAACAGTTTTTATAGAGCGAGAGGGAGCTCCTCTCATCCCAATGCCAGACAAGGGGCGGAGGAGACTATCTAATAGTCGAAAGCCTCTCTCAGACACACTTTAGTTCCTAAATCAGTGGGATAACCTTCAGGCACCGTTGTTGATTTTCACTATTCACACATGCTATCTATATCCAGGAACATTTCCCTCTCTTGCGCATGTTCACACATACCATGGCAATTTTATGATGGGGTAAGGTATAGTTCTTCAGATGTCGGTAATGCACAACTTTATGGGTGCCAACCACCATAAAACTCAAGAGAAGAAGAAGGTGATGCAAGGCTGGATGCACATGGGTGTTCTTGTAAGCTTGTAAGCGTCAGTTATGTCTGTATGCAATACCATATGTGCTTTGGAATTAGCTACCTTTCTAATGTATTCTACACAATGTTGGTATAATAAAGAGATCCACTGAAAAAATAAATGTAATGTATAGGTCTTGAACATTTACAAAAGCTGCGTCCGGTAGTCTTTTTTGCTTAGGAACCGTTCTAACAAAGTGAAATGACCCGGAAGTTTAAGTCGCAGCCACGACAAGATCTGTTCAAATGATTGATGCTATGCAAAGGCGCTTCAATGCGTCCTTTCTTGTCTCCTGTATCTAAGATACGTGCTTTAATAAGTCCACGTTTAAAACATTGTTGTTTCACCGCAGCAGCCTGAAATCAATTACATCCACTGTTATCGCATTATTACGAAGCCTTGTGACGAAGGTGCCGTCAGACTCTTTGGGCACTGTGGTTGTCTTTTCCTAAGTCCTTATGAATTCTCCTTCACATCTTTCACCCCATGACGTTTTCAATCGAGGTCAATGAAAAGTGGTTAGGAAACCATCATTTGTTTGACTATTCCGATACAGATCCAGACTACAATTTAACACACGAGTGTCACTAGACTAAAGAATTTCCTAGTTGTTTGGACAATTAGAAAAAAATACAACTAGTGATCATTTATTTGAAACATTCTATCAGCAAAAACTGTTTCCAATGCAGAATATTATTGTAATTAAGAGATTTGCTGGAAATAACTATTTAGAAATCCTTAGACCACAAAGCCAAAGTGCTTCAACTCCATTGCCGTGTAGTGGCACAAGTAGCCTACTGTTTATGTATATTGTACTTGAAGCAGAAAGTCTTGCGTCAGATGGAATTAACCATTTATGTGCTTGTCCACGCAATGTTACTGTTTAAATTCACAACACAGACATTCTGACATTGTCCCTGAAATATAGGTCTTGAAGGGGGGAAATTGGGGGTACAGTTTCCCTGAATATCGATCCCTGCTCCCATTCTGAACATTGCAGGAATAGACTACTTGTGAAAAATGGCTGTGTGTGTGTGTGTGCATGTGTGTGTGTTTGCATGTGCGCGCTTGTGTGTGTGTGTGTGTGTAGGTGCATGGGGGTCCAGCAGGCACAGCCTTGCATAATGTCACTCGTCACTTGTCCGTAGTTTGTCAATAGCAGGAGACACATGCTGCTTGTGTCTGCTCTGGCGTGCACATACACACACATACACACACACACACGCGCGCACGCTCACACACACACACACACATACACACACACACACCACAAATTATCTTACATGCTTGCATATCAATATACATATGCTAATACACTTTAGAGGTCAATTGTGGAGTTTGGCGTTAAGGGGAGGGAGCGAGAAAGAGATCTGATAGGCGAATTGTGTGTGCGTGTGTGTGTGTGCGTGTGTGTGCGTGCGTGTGTGTGTGTGCGTGTGTGCATGTGTGTGCGTGCATGTGTGTGTGTGTGTGTGTGTGCGTGTGTGTGCGTGTGTGCGTGCGTGCGTGTGTGCATGTGTGTGCGTGCATGTGTGTGTGTGTGCGTGTGCGTGTGCGTGTGTGTGAGACATGAGGAATGTGATAATGCAGAGTAAATGTCATAGTCGAGTCCTTCCTGGTGGGTTGTTGTTCACAGCAACTGTTGTGGTGAAAACACCACTCAATTAGACCGATACACCACACACACACACGCGTACACACGCACGCACACACACACACACAGGATAACATGCACCTGGCCTGAGACACAGCCAACAAAAGAATAATCCAGCTGTTTTCTATCTCTGTGTATGTGCATATACACTATATGTGCGTACACTTGTCCTTGTAGGATTCATTGTAAGCGTGTCCTGAAATGAAGCTTCCTGTTGTGACGTGGTTCACCCGTCTTCTTCACACTAACCCAAACAACACAATTCCCACTAATCCATGGCTGCTGAACTGGGCGCATAATGACCATGAGACATTACTGTCGGTTACTGTTTCATTGGTTAACCCAACAACATGCTAACAATAAGCTTGTTAATAGCTGACATTGAGTATTCAGTGTCTTGATGGGAGCTTGAAGGCACTTGCATGTTTATGATTAGTTTGTCATTTATTGTAACCTTTTATTAACACGTTGTATTGTGTTATTTAGTAGAAACCACGTCTTAAATTATATCTAACGCTAATTTGACATTTTATTTAGCAAATACAATATAAAATTTATTTAATGATTCCAAATGAAATTGTGAGAAAATGACAAATGTGGGTAAAATGTAAAATATATGTATTCTCTCTTTAATTGTGGTGCTATATATTCTGTAACAGCCAATAGCAGATTTAACTTGTTTTTTTTTTTTTTGCATTCCATGCAAGATACACATTGGATTCATAATGTCATTTTAACAATGTTTACTGTAAAGTATCAAATCTGGTCTCTGCTGTTTTTAGTCCTGAGAAAAGCAAAATAACTGACGAAATTATAAAATTTACTGTGTTATGATGTCTCCATTGTAATTTTGGGAATAATATATTCTGATAATATGACCTGCCTGTTTCTAGCTATTAAATCATGTTTATGTTCACATATCAGATTGTCAGCGGCAACATTCATGAATGTTGACATTTTGGGTTTGGATATTACTCAGTGAGTGTGTTTCACTCTTTGTCAGAGATGTGTGAAAAGCAATTAAGAGTTGTACAAAATCAATTCTCACATGTGGTTTCCGCTCCTTACAAGTGTACCTTCATACACAACAAATGCACAAATGTATGCACAAACACACACACACACACACACACCCACACACACACACACACACACACACACGCACCTTCGCACACACACCTCGGGATCACAGTGGATGTTTGAAGCTGTAAAGATTGTCAGGAAGCGTTTCTGCCCGAAAGCCCACGGGCCTCATTTTCATGTCTTATCTTTAGGAACTGAAAGGTGTGTTCACATGTTTAGCTAGGTGTGCGTGTACAGTATACATTTTGTGCATGTGTGTGTGCGTGTTATTCTGTGAGCATGTATGGAGGTTTTTTTATGCATTTGTTAACATTTTCTGGTTGTATTGTGGATGTATAGTAGGAATGTATTTAGGACAGGGTAATCCTGGCTAACACACACACACCCACACACTGAAGAGTAGGCATATATGTTAACAACATAATAACATATATTTACTAAGCATGGAATAATTAAAACCTCAGCAGTAATTGCAAGATAAAATGTCTCAATGTAGTGTAGAATAGGATCAAGTTATGGAATATATATTAACAATGAAAACAATAGCCACACACACATAAATACTAAGACAACTTATATTAAAGCATATAGTACATGTTAAAATGCACAATACACATAACACAAGATATCACTGACCTTAAATCCTGCCTCATTTGTTCACAAATAAAATAACAATCATTTAGTCAAAGTCTCAGTTGACCTGACTACATGTGTGGTGACTGTATGGCTTCATTGTGCTGTTAGAGTGCTTTGCATACACAGTTTAGCTGGGGTTAACATAACAGTGCAAATTACTTCAGCATGTAGTGTTTACTTGCCTAATTACACTGACTGGCCTGCGCGTGTGTGCACATACTGTACAGTTTATGTGTGTGTGTGTGTGTCTGTGTGAAAGTGTGAGAGAGAGACAGATAATTTTGTTCTTTCTTGTGATGCAACTACAGCATGCCACTAATAAGATTTAACACCTTATGTGTGTGTGTGTGTGTGTGTGTGTGTGTTTGTTGATTTCGGTTTACTTGTGTGAGTATATGTAACAATGCCAACAGTGCATGTGAATATTTGCACATGAGCGCTGTTGTCTGCGGTTGCACTAATTGAAGCCAGTTGCATCTAATTGGTTTGATTGTTATCAGGGTTGCCAGGTCAGGTCTGATATTAAGCTGCGTTGCCAGGTTTAGGCCTGGGGTTATGGAGCATCGTGTTATCTCAAGTGCCTCTATTGCACTTATAATGACGTCTTGACACTTGATTCACCCCTGACTCAAACCCAGCCACTCCAAGAAGGCAGATAATGAAGGGGAGAAGAGCTCGGAAGCCTTGTTAAGTCAAAAGCCTGTGTGCTTCAGATAGTGTTGTCCCTTACATTCTCACTCACTTTGTTAATGTATGTTATTCTGGGATGTTTTTTCTACTTTTTTACAAAGTCTTGTTTTATAATTGTTTATATTTATTTATGTTAGATCCACTGAAAAACTGTTTTTGACAAACTTGGCTTAACATGTCCAAAATTCCCAATGGCAAGTTTGCAACCAATCAAAATGTAAACTTGCAGTGAGGTGCTGTGCTGTGCTGTGGCAGCCAGTCAGTTTGTTTTTTAATTTCAGAGACCATTCAGAGCTAGAGCAAACATCGTGTGACAGGTGTGGCACATGTTAATTCATTAATGGTTTCAACTTCTCTAGCAAATAAAAAAAAAACAATATGCCTTTGTTTAGTATACTTGATAAAGGCAAGATGCCCTGGTTTGTCCCTTGCCCTGGGAACTTGCACAAACAAACATATTATACTCTTGAACTTCAAGACGCATGCAATTCACCCATGTAAATGTCTGCATGTGTGTGTGTGTGCGTGTGCGTGTGTGCGTGTGCATGTACGTGTGCATGTGTGCGTCTGCGTGTGTGTTCCTAAGTGAGACAGCTGTGAGAGCATATTCATAGCTCTAAAGAAGTTATGTCTGTTTTCTGCTCCAACCCCTTCATCCCTTCATTTCTCCATCACTCCTCCCTTCCATTACTCCATCACATCCTGTCTCCACCCTTCCATAAATCCATCCCTCTAGCTGTTCATCTGTCCAGCCCGGCATTATCATCCCCTCTGCCTTCAACAGAGACATTAGAGACAGAAATGAACAGATTGGAGGGAGAGGGGAAGAGAGGAGAGCAGAGGAGACTACATTTGGAGTCCTTTGAGAAAAGACACCTAACTGCCCCCAAGAGATCTGTTATATCTTCTTCAGAAAACAATCACTTATTTTTCTGCTTTAGGTAGCGCATGCTAAGTGGTTTATAGCGTCACATGTCACCACTGAGCTACCGCTTTTAAGCCTCTCTAAGGGTTAGCTCCGAAGATGTAGCCTTCATAATTGCCTGCAATAAATAGCAAACACATCTTATTGTCAGCAATCACCTTGCCTTTGCATATCTTTTGCGATTCATGATATGATATGCTGCAGTTAAACATATTGATTTCCTTAAATATGTTGCATTTTGTGTGTGTATATATATATATATATATATATATATATATATATATATATATATAAACATATATT
>JAODUK010048192.1:0-18737 GCA_027564635.1 Typhlichthys eigenmanni
CTTTTATAGTCAGATATACAATTCTTAATTGTGAGTCGTGACCATTCCTACATTTCTGTCTGTCTCTCAAGTTCAAGCTTTATTATAACATGAGTTATTGAAACCGTATAGCCAAAGCTGTTATGTAGCCTCTATTAAAGAAAGTTATAGTTGCTTGCCAAGACTCACCCAATAGATATTGCAAAGACACACCAATTAAATGTTTTATTGAGTCAAGTAAATTTTTCCAGTTTTTGATTAAATACATTTAAATAACATGTAATTTGTGTACGGTAGTCCCGCTGTAGTTTCATGAGACCATCCTGATCACGTGAGCTTCAGCCTAACCAACGCCTCGAGAATCTGGAGAGCTTGAGATCCTTGGTGCTGCCGTCCTAGTGCGTGACCTATCAGTGATTGAAGGCGTGTCTAGAAAACGACAGTGGTGGTTCCGCATCAGTTTTAGTAGATTTTCTAAGAGCAAAGAACGGCATAAAGGATTTTCTTGTAGAAAAATATATTTTCACTCTTCAGCAAGCGTTGAACTGGTTGCTGGTTCACAGGTTCCTCCAATCATCTGCCGAGTATTTTTTGAAAGAGCCCTGCTCTTTTAAAACAGTTTCAATGGACGGCTTCTCGGATGGTTCTGTGTGAAACAATCCAGCTGGGTTTGTGCTGCTGCACATTCTGTGCTTTCTAAAGATGACTGACACACGCAGAGTGGACTCCTGCGAGCCAATGGTGACACCGATGTAGGGATCCAGTGTACAACTGGCGCTAAAGGTGAGTTGGGTTGTCAGCTTGACTTATATGAAGACAAACCTTTCAGGAGATCACTAACAGTGATTAGTATCGAACTAACCCACTAAGAGTCCTACAAATGCACATTGTGTGTGAAGGGACGGAAGGCAAAGCTTTAAACTGCAGCGGGCAGGATTTGAGAGTTGCAGTGAGATCTACAGTAACTAAAGCAGGATATGTAAATCAACAGCCAATCAACAGGCAATCACTACTTCCAGAAAGTCAGAGAGTCCTGTGTTCAGCTTACATGGTTATATGTATCTTAATCGATCTATAGAGCGGCAGGGGCTGTACACCAGATGGAGCCCATATTCTCACAAGGCACACAACTCGTTGATAGGCGATATAGTGTCATTTAGCTGTCGGCTAAAATCCTACCTACAACTCCTTTAATGAAGCAGTTGCATCTGAAAGGTGGTTCTTACATGCTTTAATATTGCTTGGTGTTGCATCCAGTCCAATTACAGGAGCTGTGTGGATCTACTGGGCACTGGAGGCAAACAGATTACTTCTCACACACACACACACACACACACACAAGGGGTGAGCGCATGTTGTGTAATATTATATATTATATACAATATACGCAGAACCTGTTGTTACCAAGCTTGTGAAATGAACCCCTAATTAATATGTGTCATAAACTATTATACAAATTCCTCTATATATTAATCCTACGCAGAGGCACCGAGACATACAGCATGCAGATAAAAAGGGATATTACCGCTCCATATGGGCCAAGGTGCCCTCCATACGTAGATAGCAAATTAGCACGGTGATTGTTGTGAGATGCAGGGGCCGATGATTAGTTAGTTTATCAGCACTTGCGAGGAGGTGTAGGAGTAATGAAGGCAGAGCGCTACGTGAGAAACTCGTGTAATGACATCTCCCAATCATTTTCCCCAACGCAGCCTGTGCATCATATCCCTGCCTTCCCTTGATGCGGTTGCTACCCATTCTGCACACGGTG
Source organism: Typhlichthys eigenmanni (assembly GCA_027564635.1). Taxonomy (NCBI): domain Eukaryota; kingdom Metazoa; phylum Chordata; class Actinopteri; order Percopsiformes; family Amblyopsidae; genus Typhlichthys; species Typhlichthys eigenmanni. The sequence continues at coordinate 1,751 of JAODUK010048192.1, forward strand.
ATGTGTATAAATCTGCTCCCTAATCTTTTGACAGGTAGCCTGTTCCCTTACACAGACTCAGTGAGTCTTGTGATGCACGCATGGCTTATTTAGCAGAGTGGCTCGGGGCCACGCAAACAAGGAGTCACTCTGTTTTGAAAGATTAAAAAACTTTCCAGTTGCGTTAATGAACACAGAGCATCATGCTATAGCAAGTTACATGAAGAGAGATCATTTGGAAACGGTCATATTTTCTAATCGCCTGTAGGCTTACCGTGTCTATAAACGTTTTCAAGTCCAGATGATATCCGTGGCGGAGTACAGGAAAACATTGTGCAGGCAAGAATGATGTAGTGATGGTTTTATTTAAAAATTAATAAAATCGCAAAGCACCTATATTATCCTGGTTCTTTTATATATACACTATGGAAATATGCATCACAGCTCCACCCACATTCAACCAAAGATAATTAGACAACATAATTGTAGAAGGGCTTTAAACAACTGGATAACATTTAACTTCCATTAGGACGACCATGGAAGATGTATCTGGTAAAGACTGAGTATGAGTGAAAATGATTTGCAAAGTGAGTGGAAAATAGGAATGGATGTCAATTATTACCAAACTATTCCTCTAGCCACTATAAATATATGTAACGTGCAAGTCTTTCAGCCTTGGTTCTACGCCCGTTCATCTGAGAAATAGACATGCTGCCATCCGTTAAGTATAAGATCAGATTATAGTCATAGGTGACAAACTATTGCAGTTTCAGCCCAATTACACCACACTTCCCCCTGTCTTTGGTACAGTGGCTTTATCCCTTCTCAAGGAGGAACCTTTCAAACAGAATGAATGTATCAAATTGCAGATGAGTGGAGAACCCTTGACTCTCGCACTCAAACCTTGTACAGCAGGTGTCTCAGTAATGTAACGTGTAGTGTAACACAGAAGAATGCAACCAGGAAGTAATCGGGTTTAACCGTTTGCATGGTAGAATTCTTCTTTCAATCGGGTTGTGGAACGGGTTATACTACCCCTCTAGCCTCACGAGACCATCCTGATCTCGCGAGCTTCAGTTTAACTTCGCCATGAGAATCAGTATGGAAAGCCTCGGAATCATTTTGAATGTGTCGGAGTAGCAACTGAACTTTCCAATCAGCGTTGTGTTTATAGCTATACGGGCGTGGTTTTGGTGTGCCGACAGCGAAAACGACCAGATGATTCATCCAATCAAGTATTCCTTTGAAAGTACAGCCATTCACAAACAGTTTCAATGTACGGCTCCTCAGACAGATGGACTTGTGACAACAATCCCTATGGCATGTCAGGTTACTACCCCTCTGCTTCGGAATGAAACCTCAAGATGTAATTCATATTCAATATTAAAGTTTGCATCTACATGTAACATATTCATGAGACAAGTGTGGCTAGTTACTTTCGTGTCTGTTAAGGTCTACATTTACCCTAAGATCTCTTAACCCTGTAGAGGCCAAGTCTACACATACAAATGTTAAACTCTACAATTTCTTCATATTCTGAAGATCAGCAATTTTATCATGGTCAGAAGGTTTTTGTAAATATCTTGATTCATCATCACATTAAAGTGGATCACAATGGCTTTCTGGCCCTAGATGTCACACAAAACAAATGCATTGTGGGCCACACACACACACACACATACACTAAGATGCACTTGCGGTCGGCCCGACTATGAATACAATGACCAGAGGAGCTGGTCACACCACACACACAGAGGGAGTGATTATTCTCTGTTCAGGACACCATTACACTATATATTTACATATGAACTAGTTCTCTGCTGTTACATTAATGTTTTCAAAAATCGTATATAGGACCTTTAAATACAGTACTGGGGCAGCAGCTGAGATGCTCTCCAGGTACTGCCTTGTTCTGAGGGCAAGGCACAGGCGTTAGGACCTTGCCCCTCCAACCGGCTGTGTGTGTGCCCGTGAATTGTTCCCCCGCGTCCAGACAGACACTGTCGGGACCTATTGAGCGCCGTGCCGACCTCTGCTATCCAATTTGACAGGAGGAACACGGGCTGAGGCGGCACAGCGCTGATTAGAGGAGGCAGCTTGTTTCCTTGTATTCTTCATGCTGCCTGCCTATTTGTCTATCTGCCTGTCTGTCTGTCTGCCTGTTTGTCTGCATGTCTGCCTGCCTGTCTGTCTGTCTGTTTTTCTGTCTGTCTGCCTGTCTGTCTGCATGTCCGTCTGCTTTTCTGTCTGTCTGCCTGTCGGTTTTTCTGTCTGTCTGTCTCTGCCTGTCTGTCTGTCTGTCTGCCTGTCTGTCTGTCTGTCTTTCTGCCTGTCTCCCCCCCATTGCCTGCCTGCAACCAGCTGAAAGATTGTTTACACTTCATTTCCCAGCTGCCGTGATCTCACACCTTGTTAAATGGTCCAGCTCTGCATCTGCTGCGATGTCCACTGCCTCATCACGCCTATTAGTGGGCTGCCTGATCATCTGAAACACCTGCGACAACTCATTTAGCAAGAGAAATGTGATTGTGTAACTTCTTCAAGGCATAGTAGCCAAGGAGGATGTTATGTTGTGTAATGTATGCATGATGTGATCTGGTAAGGCATCTCAGGCAGCAGAATGCATTGGTCTGGACTATCTAAGACTCCTGTTTTTTCTGAAGCAATGTGTGAATCATCGTCTCATTTGCTCAAAAGTAATTTTATAGATCATTTACTGCTGTACTACAATGAATATGACATTGAAATTATAATATTAATATGACAATTTGCTCTGTTATCTTTCTTGCTACCAGAATTTAAGTATTTATCTGTAATGTGTGTTTTTGTGGCATGCTGATTTGAGTTCAACCTCGAAATAATGAGATTTGCAAACATAGCTTCAATTTTACTTGGACGGCGATTAAAGCAGCAGGAACAAATGTTTTACATTTCATCATGAAGCCAAATGCAGATGTATGCATGATTACAAATTAAATTAAGGCTAGATCTCATGAAGTTGGAGTGTGTCAAACACACAAATATTAACACCAGCGCAATCAAGAAAGTATATTAAAAACAGGCGTTTGTGATCTTTTCTGTCCCTTACAGTATTTGTAATATATTTTTAACAATAGCATTTGATTTGAGGATGGAAAAAAACATTATGAATATATAATTATCGTTTTCTATGTAGAATATGTAAATCATGTATATATAATGTTGCAAATTGGACAGTAGCTTCAATCTAGCAGAAGTAGATCCAGCTGAATCAACTCAAACAATCAAACAACCCACAGGGTGAAAGTAGCTCCACACGTGACCACGCCCATCACACCGACACAATCAACAACTCTCATTGAAACATAATGGCAGCCGGTCGCTTTGTCGTCCGTGTGAACGCAGGATGGACAAACCCTCCACTCATAGCTTTTATCAAAAAAGTGTTTAAAGACGGCGGCGACATCTTTGTAGTACCTGACTGCCTGGAATGCCCCCCTATTTATTATAACAAAAAGTGCTTCTGGTACAGTTGTCATGAACGAGGAGACTAGCTATAGAGACCAAAACCATTTTTTAAACCAGGCTGTAAACATTTTAACATGGGAGTCTATAGGGATTGATTCCCTTTTGCAGCCTTTTGCAATCTCTAAAAATGTTTTAGAGATTTAGTTACAGATGAATGATACAATATGTAATTGCAAACAATTAATAAATGTCCCCATGTCCCATGAATATAATGGATTCATTTAGAACGACACTCCTTCCACTTTGTCGTCATTTACACAGTGCTCATTGTTGTCACAGAGTTTCCAACTGTGCTGGGAGATTCCTAGAGGTCAGCTTCAGCTTAAGCAGAGAACTCTAACTCACAAAAGGTGCTCAAGGGCTTATGGCTCATGGAGGGAATCTGCTGTCCCTCTTTTGGAACCCGCGACGAGCTACGCAGGCCTGCAGAGGAGAAGTGGCTGCAGTTCAAGACCGCCAAGCCCGTTTCCCGTGACGCAGGCCGAGATGGTGTGACAGCAGGCTGTGTTGGTAGCTGAGAGCTGTTCCAGATCCCTGTTAAACTGGTTGGTCCTTGCAACCTTGACCCATCGTTATGCTTAGCATACTAAATATCCTGTGGATGGTGGACCCCTTTAATGATAATGATAATAGTATATTGTACTAACATTTCAACATACTGTAGGCTACAAACATTTCAAAACACATTGCAGAACCCCAGTTTCAGTCACAGTTCCAAGCCATTCTTTCAGCCCCTCAAATTGTGCATATGTAAGTTTTTATACAGTTTTATCATTCGTATCTGGCTATACCAAAATACTTTTATTTATGTCTGTGCTTGCATTCCATGCTCATTCCTCTGAAAGCAAAGAGTAGCCATAATTAACATGCCATAGTGCCATACATTAAGACTAGTCAGTGCTTTTGTCTTGTTCAGTGCTAATTAACTTTTATTGAAGAGTGGAATTACCCTCTTCAAGAGCCACTGATACGAAGCACATACGTAAAAACATGCATGTGTGTGTGTGTGTGTGTGTGTGTGTGTGTGTCTGAGAAAGATCAAATCATTGGTACACACACACACACACACACTCATGTGCGTTGCCGGCCGAATGTGTAAACAAAGAACAGAGGAACTGGAAGCACACACAGAGTGTGATGTCATTCTCTGCTCAGGACACCATTAATCAACTATATCTTTACATATGAAACAGTTGTTTGCTGCTACAGTATATTAATGTGTAAAATATCGTATATATAACCTTTAATTGTAAACTGGTTCATGCTGTACAAGACATCAACCGCCTATCAGCTGTGGAAGGGACACATTCACGGATGACAGGAGGCTGTTGAAAAGAACATTCCAGAGCTAAGCTGACAAAACGTCTGCTGACAGACGAGATGAGCGCGAGGGGACGGAGCGAGACAGGACAAGTGACAAACGCACAGCACAAGGGGGAAGACATGAAATAAGACAGTCCGAGCTTGAATCCAGCCGACACCAACTGACCGTGCGTTAACAACTGTTGTAGACAGTTGCCTCCATGTGATCGTCTCCTTTTAAGGTAGTATTAATGCTTATCACACAGCCAGGGCTGTGTGGAAGTACCGGATTATATTATTTTCGGCACGCACAGAGAACGCTAAACTAGTGAAATTTGTTTAATTAGACGAAAAGTATATTAGCTTACAATTATCTTGCAATAGCTGACTGTACCTTTAATTGAAGTAAATTACACTTGCTTTATCTTATTTTAAGAAATGCTATGCAAATGGCCCACCATGTGCACCTCAGATGTACAGGTGGAGGGGTGGAGAGTAGTGTGAACCTATAGGGAGTAGAGGGCAGTGCGAGTCGCTCGGGTGCTCCAGAAGCACACAGTGAAACTGAAAATGTGAAGATTGGCAGGCGTCAACACAACAGCACCGCAACATCCTTAAAGGCAACGTCAGCGATTGTAAGGTAATACCCGTTAGTCAAAGTGTCTCCTTGCATTCCGCTAGCTTAGCGTTCCTTCTATACAGCCTTGGCTCCGTAAACAGGAGCATAAATATACATAAATAGGAACATAAATAAAGCAGTGCGGAGCACCACACAACAGCAATACATGCTAGCTGTGTAGACACGGGGACAGGAGGGGGGGGGGGCAGAGCTTCTGAGGGAGCACCATATGGCTTTGGAGAGTGCGGTGTTGTTGTTTTGATCCAAGTTCAAATGTAACGTTCTCGAGACAGGCAGACCCTGCCTTTAACCAACATTTCTAATTAGAATCCCCTCAGAAACCGCAGTGCAGTGTGGGAAATGATCCAACAATTAACAGTCTGACCAGCCGCTCAACAAGAAGCAGCTTGCAATGCCTCCCTCTGCTTGATTCACATCCAGTGTTCAAAGGTGGTGGACGTTACTATCGACTAGGCTACAAATCCCAATGCTAACGGTGTCCACAACAAAGGACTTGTTTTACCCTCTTGCTGACTAAGGGCTCAACACCTATAGTATCTACCTAGCTCTGTGTTTTCTTCTTGCTTGTTCTTCCAGAAAGTTTTCTAACTTTATCTCTTCTTATACCCGCCCCTGCAATCTTATAGTCCACTCTCTTTAAGGAACAGTACACACATTCAATATACAGTATACGCATATATGGTTGTGCATATTTAATATACTTGTATGTTATTGAATGTTATAAGTGTTTGCTTTGGTTTTGACTGTGTGTGGCACATTGTCATGTAATTTGTTTACCTACAATATGTAAAAAATATCTCTAAATTGATGCCAGACAGATAGCTTGAAAGGGGTATTGTGTCTTAAAAGTTTTATTTTAGAATTTGGAGTAGAATTGGTTTGAGAATCAAACCAAAATGTGTTCACATGTAATCATCAGCACAAAAGCACTGGGTTTTCTTTATATTGTAGGTGTTTTTCATGCAGATGAGCATACAGCACCAAACAATGTCTGCTGCAAATTCTTCTCTACTGTCCTCCTACACAGCCTGTCTACAGGGACGTTTATTGTTGGAGGAGATTCGCATGGCAGTGGACCAGGACTTCTCCATTTCCTAACGAACAAAATTTCACAAAAATAGCTTCCCCCCCAAAAGGATAATTTTAGAATGACGGAACTGCATAACAATGCAAAGAACCAAGGAAAACAACACACCACGTCTCCTCGTGCACGCTCGCACACACTCACAGGCTGACACACACACACACGCGCACACAATACAGGATTTTATTAAAAGAACACTCACCACTTTTTAAAGTGCTTGCTTGCACTAAACCCCATCTCTTAAATTGAACACTTATGATTCTGATGAAAGATTTTTCAATTTATCGTTCATTTGTCTGCGCCACAATATTGCATCTGTTTGTTAAATGAACAAGAAACTTCCAGAAAGTGCTAGATGTACAGAAGAACACTTTTGAAAGCTCATATAGAGTTCGTCTAGAGCACATTACAGTATTAAGAAGTAAGAACAGAATGAGCTTGTGTGTCCTCCCACTAGTAATTACCATTTGGGCACTTAGATGCTTTTAAGCAAAGCAACGTTAGCACAATATTACAATAACTATACGGAGCAACATGGAGCGGGTATAGGGTCTCTAGACCAGCGGTGACAATGTCATATTTATAGTGGACCGGATATGTTCAAATGAAACCTCAGTGAGGCCAAATTATTTTATGCTAAAATAAATGTAACTCAACACATAGATATTAGGCCACTTTCCACCTTATTTTTTTAAATCACCCAAGAAAGCCTACAGATACCAATCAATGAGTCAACCTTTCTCTTTTTCAACGGCATTTCTTTTTAACTAAGGCAAAATAATTGTCAACCCAAAGATTTGCCTATGTTCTATGGAGGGAAATTGTTTGTAGTTCGCTATAATATTTGATCATGTCATAAAAACCTCAGTGGTTGCTTATTAATTAATTTATTGAAATATTTCCAGATGAAACCTTCTGGCGGGCTGGATTTGACCCATGGGCCGTGTCTTTGACATCTCTGGCCTAGACGTTAGCAGGACGCTCTCAGCTAGGGCAGGCCGGGGTCATGGATTGAACCAGCTTTAGACGGAGAACTGCTGGGGGAGCCGGCAGAGTCGCAGGGCTTAAAGGTACAGTAAGTAATCCGCTAGAATGCTTGCTAACTTCAAACTCAAATCAAAAATAAAACAAAAATACCTCCCTTCAATGCCATATGGCGCTCCCTCAGAAGCTCTGCTCCCCCATTCTGGAAAGACATTGCGAAGGCTAGGATATTGTTGCTGTGAGCTGTGGTCACCACTTTGTTTATGTTCCTATACAGAGCTAGGGCTGTGTAGGAACACCTGATTATTTTTTCAGCACACACAGAGAACGGCAGGCGAGCAGACCACATGGAGATATTTGGTAAATTTAGCTTACAATTAGCTCCAGCAGGGTACCCCAAACTTCCCTTACCTGAACCACATTATCCAGCGCTGACTGGGGGATCCCGAGGCGTTCCCAGGCCAGTGTGGAGATATAATCTCTCCACCTGGTCCTGGGTCTTCCCTCGAGGCCTCCTCCCAGCTGGACGTGCCTGGAACACCTTCCTAGGGAGGTGCCCATGGGGCATCCTTACCAGATGCCCGTACCACCTCAACTGGCTCCTTTCGACGCAAAGGAGCAGCGGCTGTACTCAGAGTTCTATACGGTTGGCCAAGCTTCTCACTCTATCTCTAAGGGAGACGCCCGCCACCCTCCTGAGAAAATCAATTTCGGCCGCTTGCTTCTCACTCGGCTGTGAACCGATCCAGTGAGTGCTGGACGTCACAGGCAGATGATGCCATCAGGACCACATCATCTGCAAAAAGCAGCAATGAGATCCACAGGCCACCGAACCGCAACCCAGCTGGTCCGTTGTTCCACGACCAGGACGGAATCAGCATTGTTGTTCTTCAACCTGAGGTTCGACAATCGGCCGAACCCTCCTCTCCAGCACCTTGGAGTACCAGGGAATTTAAAAGGGAGGCTGAGTAGTGTGATACCCCTGTAGTTGGCACACACTCTGTGGTCCCCCTTTTGAAGAGGGAAACCACCACCCCAGTCTGCCACTCCTTTGGCACTGTCCCCGACTTCCACAAGATGTTAAAGAGGCGCGGCACATTATATTTTATTATATTACAGTACCATGTTGGGGGACCATGTTGGAGGAGGGGAAGGGGACTTCGCTGTGACCCCAGACCCGCTCCAACAGCGACCCAGCCATGAAAATGCACAGCTGTTTGGCTGATCCCACTGACCTCTCTCAGCTGACAGGAATGTGTCAATCAGCCGTGTTGGGAGACACAAAGGTTTCTGGCTGGCTGGTTACCTGCCAGGAAGGAATTACACATCGCTCCTGCCCCACTGATCACATGCAGGTGCATACAAGCACACGCGTGCACACACACAACACACACACACACAAGCAAACTTCTCAGACTTCTCCAGCATGTAAACCTCTCCCTCTCGCTTGTTTGGAGAGACTACAAGTCAATACTGTTTTCCTAACAGCAAGCAGCAGCTGCCACTTTGTATTGTACTAAATATGTGACTTTTTCTGTTGCTTGTAATAAAATCCCCCATGCTGGAAGCATTTTCCACTGTCTATAACACCTGCTGATTCTCTGATGCGATGCTCATCTGAATATATAAGAGAAATCTGATGTTATATGTACCATGTGTTTAGAAATGGGCATGAGAAAATATACATTTGAAAAAGTATATATGGTTTTTAAGATAATTGTGAAAATGCCTGGGAAAATAAATGCTCAAAAACATAAAGTCGTCATGGAATTATTTCCGACAGTATGTCTAACCTCAAAATGGTCTGTTTTTGGCTAGGAGCAGCAGGATAAACCAGTCAAAAACATGAACAGCGTTGTAAGGCGATGTTTTACTGCACCCATGTCTGTTATTGCTACTGCGTCTTTCTACCAACCACAAGTGATGAATGAAATATCTCTTCAAACTGACACAGAGGTCATTTGATAGCATCAGTGTCTCACTTGAAGATGAGTCGCCACTTCAACGTCCATAACATCTTGACGTACTATACTAGCGTTGAGAGAAGGAAAACGCAGCTCTTAAAAAAACGGATCATCACCACCACATTCATATTTCAGCGGAACGTTTTCTTGAAAAGACAAATAAAATAACTAAGCTCCTAGTTGTGTCCCACTGTGTTTACTCCTCTCACTCCAGCTGCACACACTTATCAAGCCAAGCTAGCCCGTAATCAGAATTCGGCAATAACAACAGGACACAGTTGGAGCGAGATCAATAAATCATCTCCTTGAAATCCCTAAGCAGAAGTGAAGAATAATCTGCCAAATGAATCAGGACAAGTCTCCTCTGAGTGTTATCCATTGGAGACAGATGCATAATTAACATGCCTCCAGCTTTCATCTCTTTTATCACAGAGAAGTGTCACTACCATGGCAACCCTGGCTTTATCAAATACCCAGTCCCCCCCCCTACAAACACACACACATCAGTGCCCATCCCCATCCCTCAGCTCCCACGCGCACACATTAGCGTCCATACGCAAACACACACCCGCACAGGCCCCCCGCAGCCCAGCGGTACACGGTACATTCCAACAGCGCCTGGCAACAGCTCATCTCCTATGCCGTGTGAGCGTTCATGTTAGACAGGCGCTGAGTCTCAAACCAGGTATGAACTCTTAGCGGCGAAACTGAATTAATTTGCCCACAGAGGACCAGCCAATAAAAGCACCAGTGTTTGGCCGATACCTCCTGCTCTGCGCAAACAGGTGGACAGTCACTAAAGTGTCTCTCCATGAGGTAGTCTTGTGTGTGTTGTCGTACAGTAGATGTGGCCATGGTTTCTAGTAAGGTTCCATTAGAGTTAATTCCATCGTCCGTTTGTTTTTCTCTATCAAATGCACACACTCCCTCAGACAAGCACAGGGCACATCCTCAGTCCAAAAGCAGTCCAAAGGCAAGATTGCATATGAGTTCAAAGGAAACAGAAGCAAAGAAGCTGAACCTGCGGCCATTTTAACAATTGCAACGACGGAACTGGCAGGAAAAGGAGCGAGCGCCAAGACGTACTTAGCCAGCACTAGCTTTTAACTCTGCTGGCCTACGCTGGTCTCTCTTGGAAGCATGTCATGTTTGCTCTCTGGCATTCCTCGCCACTTGGCGAATGGGTCCGCAAACCTCGCCACCTTCGCAACAGAAGAGGTGCCAAGCGGGCAGCCGGTCAGAACGAGCAGCCAGCCAGCAGGCCTGGGCCGGTGTCGCGCGACTGATCCCGGGCACGACACAGTGGCACGGAATTTGATCTGACTTTAGCCAGCATCCATCTTAGCTCGGTCTGAATCACCCTTCTTTCTGGCACGGCCTGCAGGTTCCACAATTAACGAGAAACGGTTTTACACACGAGATTTGATTTGCGAGGCTTTGCGGATAAAGGGGACGCTTGATCGTGTAAACAAAATGTGTTGGTTGAGGATTTCCTTGTAAACCTGAGTTGCATGTGCAAAGAAACTAAAATCAGAGCCATCTGGGTTTGCCGCGATGACATTCTGTAACCAGCTAGGCCTGAACACGAGGCCATTGTGAAAGAATAGCTTCCTAATGTGTCGCTTTCAATTGCGGCTTTAGGCCCCGACCACCAAGCGTTTTGATAAACCCCCCGATCACACAGGGATGGGCTGTCTGCGCCAAATAACAGGTGAACGGCTGCCTGGGACAACTGTCACATTGACCAACAACGCGACTCAACAGCGCTGAAACGTTCCATGTTTTAACTTTTATGCGCTTCTAAAAAATGCACCAAAAAACCCAACAAATGCGCCGCCATAAAAAAGCGCATGCCTGTACCATAGGAAAACAATGGTTTTGCTAACGACGCGTTTCTAGCAATGCGTCTCGGTGTGATCGGGCCCTAAGACTGCTTGTATTGTTGTACTGCATACCCATTCTACTTTATGCTTTCCCCCCCATCGTTTACATGCCTTGGTTTGTTCCCATCAGTGTTCAAATCATCAGTCATCAAAGTCTTCAATGGATTCATGGGGACGTAGGGGGCGGTAGAGAGCAAGGCTCTTCAGAGGGACCATGGTGTATGTGGGTACAGCGGGGATTAGGGTACTGTTGAGAAGCTTAAAGTAAGGGCAGCATGAAATGAATGGGTCTCTGTGTGGAAAGGCAGAGCAGATGGCTGGTTGTGATTTTGGCATATCCATCCCCCTCTGCTTTGTCACAGTTCACCCAGTTGCTCGCTAGTTCGCTCCATGGAAGCCTCCACTAAGCTTGTGAGTGAGTTAAATGGAAAGGGTTAGCTGGAGGTCATGGGCGTGTGGACTGTAAGCTTGCTGGGATACATGGCCAAATGATGATCTAATAATGTGTACATTCAGTATACACTTCATGAGTATACATGTTGTCAAAATCTGGTTTTATAATTACACAGAATTGCTACAGTAGCTGTCTGGGGTTTAACTGTACATGAGAATATTCAAACAAGACGACATAATACAGTATTTTCAACACATATTTGTCTGTCAGTTGTAGTCATTTTTAGTGCATATCTGGAACCGCGTGGAGAACAAACATGGCATATACTAGAACAAATACTGGGAAGACATACTGTATGATGTGAGGGAAGGACTACAAGCCACATCATGTGTGTGTATATATAAACATACACTGTGTATACATATGCTATCAGGAGTAATGCCTTTCATTCTCCTATCCTCCGTCTCAAGCTTCACTGTACACAATATCAAATTAGGCAAAGTAACGCAAACAGCAAGCCACAGAGTTCCAACAATTACATTGACGTTTGTGATTTGTTCCTTATTCACCCTTCAGTTATACATTATATTTGCAGCCCAGCAGCAATACGTCTATAGATGTTGACCAATCCCACTACACTGAAGTGTAATTACCTCCTTCATTGACTTAATTAAGCTTAGCTGCTCCCAGGAAACTGGTAGACCAGCAAAGAGTGTATTTCTCTACATTCTTGCTGGCTGTCAAAGGTTTGCATACAGCATGTATTACTTTTCCATTTGGGCTGTTTATTTATGCAATACTTAACTTATACAAAATATGTTTAGGCTATTTTTCGGCTTTGGTTAGAATTTAGGAGTGAACTATGAATTGTGACTTAAAGGTAAAGTCAGCTATTGCAAGTTAATAGAAATTACCAAATATCTCCTTGCATCCTTCGCTATATTACCGTTCTCTGTGCGTGTTGAGAAAATAATCCAATACTTCTACACAGCCCTGGCTCCATAATTAGGAACATTAACAAAGTGGAAAACACCGCTCACATCGACAAAGCTGTAGTACTACACTTTGATTCACAATGCGTTTCAATGTGTGGGGTGGCGCCGTGGAGGAATATTGTTTTGATTTGAACTCAAACTTAGCAAGCGTTCTTGAATATGACTGACCCTGTCTTTAAATGGCTGATTCATTTTCTAAAACATCAGGCTGTCATGAAGAACATTATGAAATTAAACATGACTCTGTTACAGTTTACCTGCGGTGAAATTAAATGAAATTGAGAATGGTGGCAGAATTAAGAGTTTTAGTCAAATGTGATTAATGAGATTTGCTGCCAAAACAACATGTCCTTGTTAAATCTTCCCCCAAAGCACACCTGCCATTTGTGTTAATGTGGGATGAAAAAATTGAGCTTAATAAGAAAGTGCCACAAATTCTCCATCTTTATTGAAAAATCTTAAACCTCTATTGATTAAAAACAAATTACTAAATTGTTCATCGTAAAATCTAAATGAAAAGAAAATGTGTTATTAGAACTTTCGAGCCACAATCTTTAGGTTCAAGCACTGCATTATTGCCGTGATAATGCAAATATGAGACTGTCATTGCAGTTTCCACTGTTTTATCAAACATGTTGAATAAAACGTCTTTATATTTGCAGGGTTGCACCGAAAGACTAAAGCCGAGAGATATCTGTATTCACATTAGTTTTTGGAAAGTAAAAAGCTCAGTTTGTTCAGCATGAACATTCACTGATTAACACTTGGCCAGTTACTGTCGGTGGAGATCCACAGCATGATTTCTAAATGTACACAACAATGCACCTAAATATTTGAGTGAAGCAAGTATTGTTCAAGTCAATTTTCAGACCCGTTTTCTGGGCAGGTCCATTGTAGAAGAGGCATCTCCCTGGTTAGCTTATGAATACAGAATTATGCTAATTTAGCAAAAGGGAACAATGGCAGTGATTAATTGTAGTCTGGTGCAGACATTATTTTCTCATTGGTATGCCAAAGTCTTACCTTTTTGCAAACAGACTTTATTCATAAAGCATGGCTAATTCCTGACCAACTTTCATGACAGTGAAGCATGAATGTTTAAGCGTCTCATATTTACTTACCATTTTAATATAAATAATGGGGGTGCTCCGCGCAGCCTAAACCATACAATCACCCCCATACCGATAACGGTTTGTTTAGTTTTGCCTCCATATCTGGGGGTTCATGTGTGAGGAGGAGCTGTCCGCTGGGGGAGGCAGACCCAATACGTGTGCCTCTCTGGTGCTGCCACACGCGCCCATTCATTACATCTGGCTCTGACAGGGAGGCTCCTGCCAATAGGATCAACCATCGGCGGTCGCTCTGCCATTCTCACATGATGCGTAGCTGACACCCCCCCGCCCGCTCCCTGCTGAGCTGTCTGTCTGCGGGCAGCATGGAGAGGAGAGGTTGGGACCCCGCCTCTCTCCGCGGAGGGTCTTGCCTTTGTCACTTCACAAGGGGCCTCTGCTTGGTTTGACAGTGGCAATGTGTCCACGGTGACACTGAGTGGCACGCACGGGATACGCTCTCGCCGCAGGGAGATAACAGTCGAGCAGGAAGTACGCGCGCGCACGCACACACACACACAAAGAAAAACTAGATCCAGCAAGGGATGTGTTGGGGACGAGAGAGACGAGAATAGCTCAATCTACATCTCCACTGCTGAAATACACCTCAGCTTTATAGGCTGTGCGGGGAGGAGAATTTCAAACGCCTGGAGTCTGTTGCTTCTACTTGCGAGAAAACAAGTCAAACACAAAGACAATAAACACGTGCTCTCACAGCTGAGGTGCGTTCATGGCGAACGCGTTTGCTTTGAACATGACATTTGAACAATTTGTGTAAACATTTGGATTAATTCCAAATAATTTGATTTTAACTGTCACCCTTCCTCCATCCAGCGTCAATGTGTGTGTGTTTGCTGAGAACTACCTCCTCCTTTTGTTCGCAAACATTTGCGGGGACCTCAAAACAATTGTGAACGCACCTCAGTATAGTTGGTTGATAAATGTGCCGCCACAGGAGGCAGTTACTGCAGACTAACCTTTCCACAGACGCTATAAATCCCCAGCACCTCTCCCTCTCCCATCACAACAGAAATGCCCTGTTTGTGAACCACAGAGGGTGGGAAGCTCAGGCTAATATCAATTTGCATCCCTGGAGCAGCTCCTGAGGCTTGCATCTAATTCTCTGGTACTTTTAAATTACACTCAGCGTTAACCAGCGGCTTCAAAAGAAACAACACGCTTTGCGAGCTGGGTGTGAATTAGCGTAAAGAAGTAAATGAAGCACGTCTTCAGACAGGTGGCATAATGCAAGCAAACACACACACACCCAGCGGAGACCGCAGTCTGAAGATTTAAGATACATCTTCTCCTCTTCATCAATAAAAGAGCTCCACCAGGGCGTCCCAAGGACAGACAGATTGGGGCTCACAGCCTCACACCATTTACATTCCCCTCGGAGGCGTGCCCCTCCAGAACGTATCCCTGGACGGCACTGGCCTTGCACAATGATAGGGCATAAAACACACAAGAGCTGTAATGGGTCCTGAGCAATCTGATTCACATGCGAGCCAAGGAACATCAAGAAATGTGTGTGTTTGCATGTGTGTGTGTGTGTGTCTGTGTGTTGAACTGCATTAAAAGTGACAGTTTGTAAAATAGTATAATTACAGCAGTACTTGCTTGTTTGGGGCAAGGCACTTCTCCATGTAGTACGCATGCAAAGTATCTTAGCATTAAACCTATGTAGTATGCATGCATAGTATCTTAGCATTAGTAGTATTAGCATTAAACCTATGTCGTATGCACTCATAGTATCTTAGCATCAGCAGTATTAGCATTAAACCTATTTGGTATGCACTCATAGTATCTTAGCATCAGCAGTATTAGCATTAAACAGTATGCATGCATACTATAGCAGAAGAAGCATTTGGCATTAAACCCCTCAGATAAAGGTACTATGGGGGGTTCTGACTACCCGACTGCCCAGACCACGTGCCCTTGAGCAAGTTAGGACAGCATTTCATCACATTCTGCATTGAACGCGACCCGGTGGCGAGCGTTTGGAATCATTACAAAGTAATGGCCGCATTGATTTTCTGTCTGCAACCCAAATGTGAGTTTGATGCCGTTGTGGCCGAGACTCTTGAATATTAGACGCGGCATCTCGATGTCACCGATAGTGTTATCTTCTCGTCAGGTACATGAATGCATCACAGAAACATGGAGACTGATTGGGTAATGGTGGAAAGCTCATCTTAGCTCCTCTATAAAAGAACAGTGTGTAAGATCTGGTTTCATTTATATGCTCTTATTTTGGACAGCTGGTATGTAGTGTAAACTAAGAAGAATGTGGACCCTAGAAATCCCAAGAATACAGTATACAGCAATTAAGAGACCACTGCAGCAAATTCTTTGGTTTGACTCTTTGTTTTGTTTTTGTCCAGTGGTCTCTAAATGTTTTCCACAGCTGTATATACAGTAAATATGTGTGTGTGTGTGTGTGTGTGTGTGTGTGTGTGTTGTGAGTCCTTTCCATGATTCCCAGATAATACATTACTTCTGTAATGGGGTAACTCTAAATCACAATACACAACCTGTTAGCTGGCATAATTCCGTGCTGAGCCCTTGGCAAGAGGCATTCTCTGTGGGCCTCTCTGTGTTCTTACTGCTGCACGTGCACTTCATCCAGCTGCAGTAAGCGACTTTTAATACCGCGTGACCAGACACTTTAGAATATAGCAAAAGCAAAGCAACGTAATTCATCTCTATGGGAGCTAACGTAGCACAATCTCGGTCTCGCATGGCCTTATTGTACAGTTCGTCGCCGGTGACATTTTGCATTTACTTGCATGGAGCGCTGAGTCGTTCTGGTCTGCATAAAGGGGGATAAGGCTGGCGGTTTGCACCTTATCACTCCGCTCTGGCGTGACCTTTGACCTTTAAGATGGATATACACACACACACACACACTACCAGTAGAAGTGTGAGACGGTGTAATACAAAGACGTGTACCTGGTTTATCAGTGTGCCATTTGTCGTGGAATATGTGCCATGTACTCATCTGTAGGGGAACAATCACATACAACAGCGTACTGCGCTGTGCGCACGCGTGTCTGGAGCTTTGCGCTTCTCACGTCTCCAAGCGGCTTTGTTCGTAGATTAAAGCCATGATACGGGGAGGGGGGGGGGGGGGGGGGGGTGCCGGG